>CAJVPM010001407.1:0-12141 GCA_910592325.1 Scutellospora calospora | reverse complement strand
GAAGAATTACTGGTAAAAATTGGTTTTATTAATGGAGGGATGCTTCATCCTCAAGAATTTGATAAATATCTTGAAACTAAACGAAAAGTTCGATCAAAATTTCACCGTGAAAAAGCCATTCAACTTTTTAAAGAATTAGATAAACTCTTACATTCAAAACCTGCTAAATATACACCACTTCATCGTCTTTCAGAACTTGAAACTTATCTTACACAATATAAGACATCCGTTGGAGCTCGTCCATTTATAAAGGGTTTATTACATGTTTTTAAATCTCAATTACACCAGTCCACACTCTCTTCATGGACTTTTTTAGATAATACTTTAACTCAAAATGGTATCGATTTTATGAGGGCTACAGTTAATTTATTAGTTAATGTATTAGGTTTCACGCATACGATTCAAGAAGCTGATGAAAGTGGGGAACAAGGTAGTCTTCGTACATGGTATATTAATAGTACGTTAAGTGATTTCGAAATTTCATCTCTTATTAAAGCATTTCCAAAAGAAAATTTTCTTCGTAATGTTAGATCGACAGGTTCAATAGAATTATCTTCTCAACAACGTTCACCAAATTTAATTAAAACTTCAAAAAGAAATGTTATTGGAAAATTTTTTTTGTTTTGGTGGAATCTGTTAAGATGGTTATTTAGTTTTTGTTGTGGAATGATTAAATCTAGAAAAGTTAAGGATGATACATTACCTGATATTTAAAGTTTTCTCATAGATTAACACAAACTATTTAATTTTAAAAATATTTTAAAACTAATCAAATTTATTCAATTAATTTTTTTTACTTTAAATTCTAATTTAAATTCGTGCTAGTTCTGTAGTTAGTAGAGATTTAAATTCTTATTTAATGTATAACAGATATATTATTTAATTTTATTAAAATAACTTGAAAATAAAAATATCTACGTTTTTTTAAAGTATATTCTGTTCTCACCATTTGTATCCGAATTTCACATACGATCTATAGGACTACTAACCTTATAACATCACATGATTTAAATTGCCCAATTATATATTCAGAAGAATATTCGCGATTAGTTACGCGTTACAATAAATCTTATATATATAACATCTATCTGATTACTAACGCCCTTTTTTACCTTTGCTTATCTTTGCTTATCTAACTTTACTTACTTTTGCTTAACTTTGCTTGCTTTTCAGCTTTTTACTTTTTCTTTTAGGCCTTCGCGTACCTGCTTTGAATGATGCACGTTGTTTACGGTTTGATACATCTCTTTGCTTAACTTTACTTACTTTTGCTTAACTTTGCTTGCTTTTCAGCTTTTTACTTTTTCTTTTAGGCCTTCGCGTACCTGCTTTGAATGATGCACGTTGTTTACGGTTTGATACATCTCTTTGCTTAACTTTACTTACTTTTGCTTAACTTTGCTTGCTTTTCAGCTTTTTACTTTTTCTTTTAGGCTTCCACGCACCTGCTTTGAATGATGCACGTTGGTTACGGTTTGATACATCTTTTTTTTTATTTTTTCTAGGTTAGGTTTACGGGTTTCTTTTTCTTTTCTTTCGCATACTTTAAGACGTGTTTGGTAATATCTTTCCGTTTTGCATGTTCAAACTTATATATAGTAATTTGACTAATTGAATTTCTACTACACAGGGACCTAGCCAAAGGATATGCCTCTACGTGGCGGCTAGGATGAGTAGGCTCAATAGCTGAAACTAAATATCCTGTGTTTTTAAATAAAATGATAAGAACGAAAGATGAAAATAACGAGACTACTGCGAAACAAAAGTGAAGAAGCCCTGATGGAAGACGAAACCAGTTTGCCAGATAAGATCTTGAAGTTTTTTTTTTTTAAAAAAAAAACTAACTTTCCATTATCAAGCATATTAAAATATCATCTAATATTCATTTATGTTTATATTAGGTCAATCCATATATATATCTTGATACTATTACCAAACAATTATTCATTTGCTAAAAAAATTGTGATACATGTACAAGAAAATAGATTGGTGATACTGATGATAAATTATTTGAAAGCCAATTTCTCTTCGTATGTTAGCTATGGTCACGATGTATTTTGAGAGAATCCTTTTAAAAGCTCTATTAGGAATAATACGCTAATAATCATAAATTTTTTTTGTTTTTTTTGCACTATTAGGATCGATACAGCCGATCTATAAGAAGTATTTTTACAGTAATGTGTAAGTAAATATATTAATTTATCGATATTACTGTGTTGAACACGAAAAATTTCATACAAAGCCGTGAATAAAACATACTTTGGTTTGACAAATACTGTTAGAGTGCTAATATACACTATTTGGCAGTACGCGTTTGTGTGCATTAAGACTTCTTGAATTATTATACTGTATTTGTATGTTCTTTCTTTGGAATATTTAAAAAGGATAATAATATATTATATAAAATTTACCCAAAATTAGTTTAACTTTAAAAATAAACATCTTATAGTTGAAAGATTTTAAAACCAAAAAAATTTCGAACCTGCCAATGGGCTTTTAAGAGTTTTCCAAATATTTTTGTATCAATTTTCTTTAAAAATTCGCATGAACACTTTAATTTTGGCATGAAGATTCTCTTATTTTACCAAATCAATTTCTTCTTCACGTTCAAACATCCGAATAATCTTGAAATATTGAAGAAATTTCAGTTGTTAACTTGTTGTTCCAAAAAAGCTCATTTAAGTCTAGTAAGAATAAAAGGAATTCTGTGTAATAACGATAAGTTTAGTTAAAGAATGTAATTAACTTGTGAAATAAGAGAACCTTGAATCATTCTCGTCGAACACATTATTCTCTTTTTTCAAACATGAAAATTTTTGCATCACAAATGTGATTGAATGTATAAATTGGCCTACTCTATCCAAATATCATATATTTTAAAGTTAAAATCATTTGAAAATAAGTGGGAGCTTAAAAAATCGAATTTGTGATTACGAATTGTGAAATTTTATATATTGTACATTTATTTCAAAGAAAAATACTAATGTTGTTAGCCGAAATTGTTTTGAGCTTGTAGAAATTATGCCGAAATGTCTAAATTAAAAAAATATACAAACCTACTTTGCTAAAATCTTACATTTTTGCGAAAGCATCAAAATATTCTAGATTTGGTGTAAATGATTAATAATATAGGTCGCTAAGAGGAAATTTTCATAGTAAATCACAAATTTGGTTTCTTACTAGCACTATTAACGAGGTTTTTTGAACAAACTACTGATTTTTTGTGTTTTGTCAAAAAACCTCGTTAATAGTGCTAGTAAGAAACTAAATTTGCGATTTACTATGAAAATTTCCTCTTAGCGACCTATATTATTAATCATTTACACCAAATCTAAAATATTTTGATGCTTTCGCAAAAATGTAAGATTTTTGTAAAGTATTTATTTAGTCAACTATTTAGGCATTTAGTCAAATTTAGGATTTTGATATTTCGACAAAAAATAATACCTTGTCGAAATATATTTCACTGAAATAGAACTTGCATTGTAGATTTGCTATCGCTATCGCTATGCATAATTTGTTAACCATTTATAGCGCAAATGATGATGATAGTGGAAATCTCCGAAATTCTAGATCATATTTTCCATCAAAATCTACCGCAGACGTATGGTTATGTCTAATTGACGTGTCATCAATCAAATCAAAAGTTACGTCCAAATGCTTCAAATGGACATTTTCAACCCCCCCAACGTCACCAACCTAAAAAATTTCGCTATCTGAAATTCAATTTTCTAGGGTGGTGAAGCTCATCCCAGTTACAATAAAAATTACATGTTACAGCCCAAGCTTAGCAAAACATGGTTGATCAACAAAAATTCTGATTTGGATAAAATTATTTAATGTAAATACCTATATTGTCAAAATCACTTCTAATACGTATAAAATTCCATCTTTTAAATAGAAATAACTGACCAATAAAAACGAACTTCACTCATGTATAAGTTAATTTTTATTGGTCAAAAATCACATTAATCTTAAAAATTTTGGATCAGGTTATTCAAAATGAATCACGAGACATAGGAAAATTATATAAACCCTCTTGTTCTTTAATTTGCTCGAGAATTATTTGCAAAATGTCTCTTCCACCTTGGTTTGTCGATGACGCCAGCTGCGGAACATCAAATCCTATTTCAGGTCTAATGAAACAGTTCGTGCAGGACAAGTCTTTGCAACGGGTAAACCTTTTTGTGTCTATAATTTATTTTTTGTTGTATTTTTTTACTCAAAATTTTCTTGATTGTGTAGGATAGGTTTGGCTATGATCAAATAAATGAAGGCTCTTCCAAAAGAGTGAGACATAAGATTGAAATTTTTTTCTTTTCTTAAACGTTCAACAATTATATATATACTTTATTTTATTTTAGACTTTTAGGACACGCTCGGAATTAGACATACATGAGCATGAGGTATAGGGTTATGATTAATGTATTTTCGGTTCATTGTATACATTAAGCTTGGCTTTTGTTATTTTAGTATGAAAAATTTTTCAATCAACCGGATCGCGAACCTGGCGTTTATGATCTAAATCAAATGGATAGGGAACTTCAAACTATTATGCACAATACACAAAACAACGAGAAATGGGTTCATGATTTTTTAAATCAACCTAATTTATTAAATAATGATCTATTAAATCAAAATGTTGAATTTGAAAAAATTTTTAATAATACTAATGTTCAAGGTACTTAAAAATGTAAATTTTGACTTTTGTAATTTAAAATATTTAATTATTTTTTATATAGATGAATGGATCAATAAGTATCTATCTACTGATCAAATTCCTAGCAAGTTACACCCTGATGAATATACAGCATTTGAAAAAGCTTTCAATGATGTTAATAAAAGTAAGAATCATTTTAATTTTTTTCTTTCCCGATTAAATTCGTTCATGTGCTTATTAAACCTATATTATTATTATTATTATTATTATTATTATTATTTTGAAATAGACGTGAATTGGGAATCAGAGTTTAATGCCCAAGAAGAAAAATTATGGGCAAATGAATTTAAACAACAAAATGATAATGAATTAAACAATACTAATGCAAAAGCGGAATTATCTAAGACCGCTGGAAAATTAATCGAATCAGTAAAGGACGAGACAAATCCGAAATTTAAGAATTCGTCCTTTATGAAATTTATGAAGCAATTGCGTGATAATGAAGTTTCAATAGAAGGAAACAAAGTTGTTGAGCAAAAATCCCCTGTATCTAATGGCGATATTGAAGAAGATTGGGGTGAACTACAAAAAGACTATGATAATTATGAACCTTATAGTATGGGATATAAGCTTGCAGTTAGTGAATAACTTTGAGGTAGAACCCTTAACTAAACAATGACTAACGGTTACATATCATAGCTGTACTCAGGGATATAAAAATATTTGATCAAAACTTTTTTTTAAAATAAATTTAATATAATTTAATTTCTTAATGCTTGTCAAAATTTTTTTTTAATAAAGCTATTTAAATTTAGATATTTTAATATTGAAAACATTAGGAAAAGAACTTATGAATAAAAAAATATAAAAAACAAAATATTTTAAGGAAAAATCTAAACAGTACATTTTTATACTTTATTTTTTATTTTTTATTTTTTTTGTTAAGACTATTTTTTTGGCCAATTAGATTTTATTAGTTTGTTATTACAGAACTATCACACGAATAGTTTCCTAAGGTTTTATAGTTATATGATAAGTGTACAACAAGCCACATGTACAATTTTAGTTATTATCTAATTTAAATAGTTTGCTATACAGATAATTGATCATCTGTTGGTTCTACACTATGTTACTATACTTGTAACTTGCTTGTGAGTTACCTATTTAAACATTTTAATTATTAATCTTTCCTTCTATCTCAAACTAACATTATTACTATATCTGATCACTTAAGCTAGCTGACTTACATATAGATCTATTTACTGTATAGCTTAGATCTTATTAAGATACATATTGTCTAACATATTGTGAACATGCAAAACTCTAATTAACCTCAGAAATAATTTCTACCAGAGTGGTTATATGTCTATTTTATAGATTTACTTGGATTAGACCCTTGTTGATATTTATATGAACTTAGTTTTTGTTATAATTCTCTATTAAATATAGTTCTCTAAGTTCTAACTAAATGTTTTATGAAGTAGATCTTCTCAATCTAGTTAGCTACTAAGTCAAGTTGGTGTTGTTACTAATATAAGACATCAGATTGTATTATATAGCAGACTTACTTACATCTATTGATCTTATATCCTTTGTACTTAGATTTTTCACTGGATCAAGTATTAATTAGCTTGACTATTAAAATTTATACTACTTAACTAAACTTGGAATTTCTATTATGCAAGTCTTCTGCTTATAAATTCTATCAAGATTTATTCATGCAATATAACTTAAATATTACATCATACTTTCAATATCTAATTGATATTAGTGTAATATAATTTAAAGGGTTGTAACCCTCAGAAATAAACAGAGTTTATTATAAGTTAGATACAAAGGTTTGAGTAATTATTCAAATTTGTTGATAGTAGAATTTGAATTTTAGACCACTTTTATACTTTATTATTTTATAATAAAATTAAATATATAAGAAATTAGATTAGTTTAAGTTAGAATTAGAATTAGAATTAAGGTTAGAATTAATGTATAGTAAAATTGTAAGAAAAATATTTTTTCTTAGTTATACAACAAAGATTATTTTAGTAAAATTTTAAGATATTATAAAAAGTTTAAAAAATAGTATTAGAGTTAGTTTATAAGTAGAATTAGAGTTAAGGTTAGAATTAAAGTATAGTAAAATTATAACAAAAATATTTTGTTTAGTGATATAACAAAGATTATTTTAGTAAAATTTTTAGTTATTATAAAAAAAACACAAAAAGTATATTGTATTATTTAGTCTTTTTTAAAAAATAAAATAAAAAATAATATTTTACTCTTAAAATTCTATATAAAAATTATATATTTATAATTAGAAATTGTATAAAAAAGATCTGATGATCTTAGTGTAGTGGTTAGGTTGTCAGACCACTATGTAAGAAGTCTGAGATTTAAATCTCACTGTTGACAAATTTGAATAATTACTTAAACTTTTATATTTAACTTATAGTAAACTCTGTTCGTTTCTAGGAGTTGTAATCCTGTAAATTATGTTGTACCAATATTAATCAGATATTAGAAGTACAATACAATGTTCGAGTTATATTGCATGAATAAATCTTGATAAGATCTATAGACAAAGGATCCGTATAGTAGAAATCTCAAATTAGATTAAGTAATGCAAATTTCAATGATCACACTGATTAATACTTGATCCAAAAAAGAAGTTTGTGTATGAAAGTTGCAGATCAAGCAGGTGCGAATAAGTTTACTGTATAACACAGCCTGGTACCTTGTATTAGTGACAACACCAACTTGGCTTGGCAGTTAACTAGATTTGAGAAGATCTAATTTGTGAAACTTCTAAATATATAGAAGACTAATTTGGTAGAGAGCTATGATAGGAACTGGGTTTGTATAATATCTGTAAGGGTATATGCTAGCTTAATTGGGATATAGTACAGTATAGTTGGGGTATTTTGCAGGCTTCTCCTGATGAGAATAAAAAGGTACCTTGAGATAGAGCCTTCCTAATAAGAGAAACTGAAGTACAAGATCAGTCTGAGTAGTCTTTATTAAGGCAGCACAAGATTGTGTAGATTTAAGAATAAAAATTGAGTTAGTATTAGAGATGACGAGGATACCAGAGGGTTTAAATAGAGTATCTACAAATAGATACTAGATATAGCAATTAGTAGGTAATCTCTAAGTGAAACCTTTAAATAAATAATAATTAAAGTTGTATGTGTGACTAATTGTACTCTCACTAACTAATGTAAACCTACAACCTACTTAATAAAAAATTAACAGGCATCAAGGCCTAGTTGGACCAATAAAAAAAAAAAAATAAAAAAATTATATAAAAATAGCTATTATAATATATTTCTAATATTAAATAATTTTTGAATTAAATATATTTTGTATAGATTCAGTGATCTTAATATAGTAGTTAAATTGTTAGACTATTATATAAAAGATCTGGAGTTCAAATCTCACTGTTAACAAATTTGAATAATTATTCAGACCTTTGTATCTAACTTACAGTAAACTCTGTCTGTTTTTGAGAGTTGTAACATTATAAATCATATTATACTAATGTCAATTAGATATTAGAAGTGTGATACAATATTTAAGTTATATTATACAAATAAATCTTGATAGGATTTATAAGCAGGAGACCTACATAGTAGAAATCCTGAATTAGATAAAGTAGAATAGATTTCAACAGTCATACTAGTTAACATTTGATCTAGAAAAGAAATTTGTATACAAAAGATATAGATTAAGTAGATGCAAATAAGTTTGCTATATAATACAACTTAGTATCTTGTATTAGTAGCAATACCAACTTGGCTTAGTAGCTAACTAGATTTAGGAGAATCTGTTTTATAAAATATCTGAATATATAGAGAACTAATCTGATAAAGAGCTACAGTAAAAACTAGGTTTGTATAAATATCTATAAAGGTATATACTAGCTTAATTGAGATATAGTATAGTATAGTTGAGATATTCTGTAAACCTCTTCTGAAGAAGACAAAAGGATACTTTGAGATAGGGCTCTTTCTAATAAGGAAATCTGAAGTGCAAACTAGTCTGAGTGGTTCTCAATAAAGTAGTACAAAATTGTATAAGTTTAAGAATAAAATTAAGTTAACAATTAAAAATAACTAAGATATCAGAGAGTTTAAAATAAAGTAACTACTGTTACAGATAGCGTAGCCTTCTTAGTACACTATAAGTAACAGCAATACAGCTATCTAATTACTTTAAGAAGCAGTGTCTAAGAGGGAAGTTTCTTTAATAAATTATAAAGACAAGTTCCACTCTCCAAGAGGTAGTTCATTTAGGTTTATTTAATAACAATATATTTATTAATTATAAATATTTAGAGTCAAGTACAAGAGAGGAGAGAGAGTTGAGGTCTAAACAACTAAAGAGCAAGTGGGGAATTCTACTTGTATTTATAACTTTTAGCAAGTGTCATATAAGCATTAGCAAAGTGTTATGTAAGTGATTTATACAAGCGTCACTTAAGCATTCATGCAAGTGACAGTTAAACGTCACTATTAATAGTTTGGCACAGTACTTAGCACAGTTCAGTACAGTCTGGTACAGTCTTTTGGCATAGTCTAGTACAGTATTGACACAGTATTTGGTGCAGTTTTGGCGCAGTATTTGGCAAAGTATTCAGCACAGTTCAGCACAGTATTTGGTACAGTCCAGCACAGTTTTAGTACAGTATTTTCTTGCTATAGCCTATGTTTTCTTCAGATGTTATATAATAACTTCGGATATAACTTATATAATCATATAGCTAATATTCTTGGCTACAAGGTTACTTAAGGGTATTTTTCGCTATAATCACTTCTTAAGGTACTTCACTTAGAGATGAATGTTTACAATAATTTTCTCTATTCTAAAATATCTATATCAAAATAATACAATATAAGAAATAACTAAATACTAATAAATGCAACTAATAATATAACTAAAATATAATAATAAAATAATAATAAAATAACTAAAATCTATTCTATAACAATGCTATATAAACTATGAAAACAACTAGTTCTAGTTGTTTAAAAAAGAAGTGTAACTCTAATAAGTAGCTACTATATTTTATAATTTACTTTATATAATTTGACCATTTCTTGCTAACTATTATACCTACTCCTGAGCTCTTGCTTTTGCCTTTTTCTATATTGGTCTAAAAGCTATTTATATTTTCTTAATTACTTATTATATAGTGGTCCTCTTTTTTAGAAATATTCATTTCTATTATTTCTACTATATCATAATTTTCTTTTATAAATTTGTCTATTAGTATTTCTAGTTTGTATCTATTACCTTTTAATCTATTTATATTATAAGCTACTATTTTGATACTTTTTCTAATCTCTTATATACTTATATTTTTCCTATTCATTCTCAAGCTTTTTTCTATATAGTTTGTTTCTTGCTTTGCCTTATTCTACTATACAAGTTTTTTTTTTTGTACATACAAGGCTTCTTTTAATTCAACTAATATGAAAATTAGAAGTGATTTAGGTACTTTATCTTCAAATCTCTAATTTTTCTCTTCAAATTTTATATTAATTAAGCTATATAAGTTAAGGATCTGTTGTAATTTCTATAATAGTTTTGCCTATTTAATTTTTTTCTTTTGTTACTTTTTATTTTCTTTTAGAAGCTACTTTTCTTTTCTATTTTAAGCTTTTCTTTCTTACTATTACTTGATGAAGTTTGAGCTTTTCTATACCTATTCTAATTTTTTCTATATTTATTTAAAGCCAAACTAATCAAAGCTTTTTATAAGTAGTTTTCTCTTTTTCATACTCTTTCTTGAAAATATTTTGAATATTCACCTTCTTGTTCTTGTTCAAACTATTTTTTCTTCTCTAAGCTTTTTTTACTTCTTCTTGTAACTACTTCACTTTCTTCATAGTCTTTAAATTTTTGGTTTTTTAGTAATTCTACTTCTTGGTCTCTTGTATTTACCCATCTTAGCTTATTATTATAGTAGTACATTGAAAACTTAGAGATATTTATCATATTTTCTTAGTTTTCAAAATATACTATTATACTACTTATATTATTGCTATTAGTATTTTAGAAAATATGTAGTGCTTTGGCTTCAGATTTTTTGACTTGTCTTCAGAATAATACTTTATTCATATTCTCTAGTAGATTTAGGAATCTTTTGCTAAATCTGTTTCTTGTATGAAGTAATTCAAAATTGTTAGTATCTGCTATTACCCTTACTAATATCTGATTTGCAAAAAGCAGATACCAAGTCTCATTCTTTTTCTTTTCATCAAAAGTATTTGCTTTAAACTTGATCTCTGCTTACATTTAATCATGTATACTTTTGATTATCTCTATATATTCTACTCTTCCTATGAACTGAACTATCCTAAAAACTTGAGTTCTTTTTACCTAGTTAGAAAATTTCAAACTGTTATCATGTTTCTTCTCTGTTTTTATTTAGTTAATAGAATCTTGCTGAATTCTGATATTTTCTTTACTTGAATCTTCTTATTGATCTGAAGTAATTATAACCTTCTTTTTTCTTTTTATTAGAACTTTTTTTAGCTTTGCTTTTACCTGTTTTTTTTTTTCCTTTATATCTGTGGTATCAATCTCTATATCTTGGCTATCTGAAAATTGAGCAGCTTTATTTTCTTCTATATTATCTTTACAAATTAGTTTGGCTTGCTCATACTCTTCTTTCTTATTTTCTAATTTCTTCTTAGCTTTTTTATAGTCTTTCTCATAGTCAAAAATTAAAGTATATCACAAATTATCTTATTCAAATTTTTCAGATATTATTTTGAGGTAGATATTTTTTCCTATTGACTATCTTAAAAACTTTTTTTATAACTTGTATTATTTCTACATACTTTTATTGCTACTACTTTCACTTTTATAATCTTTTTTTCTTTATATCTATCTTTACTTAATATCTAATTATTTTTTTTAAAAGAAGAGTTAGACTTAACTGGTATCAGATCCTCTTCTAATTTTTCTGTAGTATCTAAATAAAGGTTTGAATTTAATTTAGAGATTTCTTTATCTTAGGTTTCTTTAATATCTTCTATTAGGCTATAATCTTCTTTACTTCTTTTATTTACTAGAAGTTATATTTCTGATAAAGCTTGTACTTCTTTTGTACTATCAACTATCTTTAAGAAATTTGTTTGATCTATTATTTCTATATCTAATTTATTCTCAATTTTGAGTACTATTAGTTTATCTTTTTATTAATATATTCTGAGTTATTTGCCCTAGTACTATTTTAACTTTATTAATTCCTTTTGTCATTGCTACTTTTTCTATAATTTTTCTCTATTCTCTTACTACTATTACTATATTGTTTCTAATATTCAATATGTTACATATAGATTTTCCTATATCATATTTTGTTTATCTTTTTTTTTTTTTTTCCACTTAGGCGATCTTGCCCTTCATTTTATTAGGAGAATCATCAAAAGATAATACAGACAATATAAAATACTACATCTCGACATAATACTTTACTA
>CAJVPM010001406.1:0-12144 GCA_910592325.1 Scutellospora calospora | reverse complement strand
TGGGTGTTGCCTGGTCCTTAAAGGACAGGCTTGTGTCGTTGGAAGGACTTTTCCTCTTGTTAGAGTTGTTGGTTTGAGTTTCTTTGGGCAGTGTTGTAGTTAGTGTGGAGTTTGTAGTTTGTATTATCTAAAATAATAATTAATTATTTAGTTATTATTAGCAGTATATGTGGCAGTTGTTATTTTTCTTTCTTCCGATTGTTGTTTTTAGTAATCGTCGGAAAGAATTTGATTCGGAAAATATTATTTCATTTTTATAAAGTTTATTAATAATAATAGTTTATAATAAGATAATAATATCATTTTAAAAGCAATAATACTTGGTTTTAGTTTATAATTTAAACAGTTTATTGATAGATAGATTTATAAAAAAAATAAAGAAAGAAGATAAAAAAATATTCAAAGAAGATATAGGATAAAATATAAAATAATAGAAAATAGAAGAGAAAAGATACAAGATGTAAGAAAGAAGAGAGAAGATAACAGAAGAAGTTAGATATTACAAGCTAACTTAAATAAATAATAATCAAAGAAATAGTTGAATATTACAAGCCAACTAAGAAAGAAAAAATTTGTTTTAAAAGATAATTTTATAGGTCTAGTGATTTAGTGTAGTAAATAGGTTATTGAACTACTATACAAGAGGTCTAAGGTTCAAATCCTATTATCAACAGAATTGAATAATTACCTAGATATCTATATTCAACTTATAGTAAACTCTATTCATTTCTGGAGATTGTAATCCTGTAAATTATATTATACTAATATTGTTCGAATATTAGAAGTATGATAGAATATTGAAATTGCATTATACGAATAAATCAAAATAGGATCTATGAGCAGAGGATCTGTATAGTAGAAATTTTGAGTTAGATGAAGTAGTACAGATTTCAATAGTCATACCAGTTAACTCTTGATTTGACAAAGATTTTTGAGTATGAAGATACAGATTGAGTAGATACAAATAAGTCTGTAATATTAGGTTTTATAGCAATACCAACTTGGCTTGGCAGCTAACTAGATTAGGAGAATTTACCTTATAAAATATTTGGAAGAATACAGAAGTCTAAACTAGTAAAGAGCTATAGCTAGAACTGGGTTTGTATAAATATCAAATAAGAATATATGTAAACTAGATTTGGATATAGTATAGTATAGTTGAGTATCATGATACTTATTAATTAGGAGGCATTGAAGTTAAGATTTATCTGAGTAAGACCTAAGGCCTATAATAATAAAGTTTGTAATTAATGTCAGCTTAGATGCTTTTTAAAGTAAAGTAGCATAGGTTATAGTTAACTATAAGAATAATATTTGTGATAAGTGAGATAGGACCAGAGAGTTTAAATAGGAAATCTTCTAAGAGATTTCAGATATAGTAGCTAGTGTAGAACCTTTGAGCAGACTACTTAAAATAGATAACTTAAAATTATATATATATTTAATTATACTTTCACAATATGTATTACTTCTAAAATTTATAAAATTAATAAAGTTTAGCTGATAGCATTTGTATAAAGTAAAAAAAAAAAACAAAAAACAAAAAAAAGATAATTTTAAGAGGCTAAAAGAAACTATTACTTTAGAAAAAGAATATAAGTTAAGAAACTTATAAAAAAGAAGAGAGCTCGAACTTGTCTTGTCTTAATAGAAATAGCAAGATTTATATAGCTTTTTAGATATTATAAAATAGGAACCTAAACTAAAGAATCTTGGTATAGGAACCTAGTTTAAGAACTTAATTTTGGGAATCTTACTATGGAAATCTAATTATAAGAATCTAGATTGTGAACCTAAAATAGGAACTTCAAATAAGAACTTCAAATTGAGTATCTTAGATTAGAAACTTTAGATTAAGAATCTAAAATAGGAACTTCAGATAGGAACCTCAAGTTAGATACCTTAGATTAGGAACTCTAGATAGAAATCTCAAAATAGAGTCCTTTAGATCTGCATTTAATATTACACAAACTCCAAAAAGCAGTTTTGTTTGAATTAAAGAGTTTGGTATAAGTAGGTTATGCTAAGTTATACAAAGTTAAACAAAGTTATACAAGGTGTTTTGTAGCTTATTGTTATACAAAAAATATCTAAATAGTTTAAAATTAATAGAAAAATATTATATTAATAAAATATAATTAATAGAATTTAAATAATAAAATTTAATTACTAAAAATTCATATTATAACAATATTATAAGATTTAGGAAATTATTCAAATTCATTAACAGTAGAATTTGAATTCCAGATCTATTGCATAGCAGTTTGACAATCTAACCACTATACTAGATTATTGAACCTTTTATTTTATTAATAATCTTTATTCTAACAAATATTATATATTCTTATAATTATATATAATATATTAGTAATACTTTAAGACTATTTTTTTAATTCAATTTTTTATAAATATAGTGCAAGAAGTCTATACTCAACAGTTATACAAAGTGTTTCAATTTTTTAAATAGCTATAACTTTTTATCTAAGAGGTTTTAGAAAAAACTAATTAATAACTTTATAGAACTATATTAGCTTTATATATATACTAAATATCTTTTCAAAATCTCATCATATAAAGAGTTAATATGTTTTAAAAATCGAAAGTTTATATATAAATTTATAAATTTACATATAAAATTTCAATTTTCAAAATACATCAACTTTTTATAATAATGAGATTTTGAAAAGATATTTAACACATATATAGAGCTAATATAGCTTTATAAAGTTACTAGTCAGATTTTTTTAAAACCTCTTAGATAAAAAGTTATAGCCATTTAAAAAATTGAAACACTTCGTGTAACTGTTGAGTATAGACTTCCTGCACCATAGCAATTGTTTTTTTGAATTTGTCTGGGTTTTGCCATTTTGCTAGCAAGTATAGTTATACTTCTTGAATTAAGTACAAAATTTCATATTATATATAGATCTTAAAATCTATTTAATAATTACAAAACAAAAAGTTTATTTTTTAGATAATTTATATTCATTTTGAAGATTTTAATTTCGTTTATAAATTTATCTTCCATAGCTTTATACTTGTTATTAATCTTTAAAAACATGTTTATTTAAAAATATGAAACCGCAATAGTTGAAAGAAGAAATTTAAAATATTATTTTAACTCTTAATAATGTATTACACCTTCCTAATTTATTGTTTCAGATGCAGCTAGTACGTATCAAAAATAGCAAAAGTGATATCACCGGTACTTAACTAAATACGATTGTTTTTTGCTGTTTGCAGATCGATTCTATGTCATAGGGAATCTATGAATTCCCCGATTTTTCTTAGATTTCTTAGTCACTAGTACTAAAAAATTTTAAATTCCGTTTCCACTTAAAACATATACATATGCTTTATTATTTTTATTATTCATTTAAAATGCTAAATTTAAAATTTATGATTGCATATCAATCGACTTCAATAATACCCGTATATATATTTAACGTTAAAAAAATAAATTAAGTATTTTTTATTATTTTATGTAATACTTTTGATTGGTTAGAATATTACTAAATGCATATGATTTTCCCATACGCATGACATATGATTTCCTTCGCTTTAGACGATCTCCTTTTTTAGGTTTATTGTGTAAAATATTTATTAACGTTAATAAAGTATTCTTAATAATTTTTAATTCTTTCAATGGAGAACGATATAACGATAACACCTGTCAGTAACCAAAATGGTATCGAAATACCGGGAACACCGGGTGAACAGGTTAAACTTAGTAAAAAGACTTTGGCTTTGTTAGAAGAAGATAAGGCTCAAGGTGACTCTCAATCAGAACATGAACCTGCTGATATTCCAATTTGGCAAAAAACCATGATGAATTCCTTTTATAAAGTTCTTGGTGAAGATCCTCCTCCAACTCCGATTACTAGATCTCGTTCACGTCGAGATAAAGAACCTGTACGTCCCTCAGAAACTCAGTTAGCCGCTCCTTACATTGAAGAACAGCGTCCTGAACGACCTGACTTTATAAAACGTGTTCCCATTTCTGAAACTGACGATTCCTTGAGTCCACCTGAAATAAATGAAATTGGTGGTAAGTTTTATAAATGTTTTTAATATTATATTAAATAATTTTTGAATAATTTTTTTTTTTTTTTTAATTTTAATTTATCTACAGAATCATCTAAACGAAAAAAACATTTGAAAGCACGTTTTCAGAATGCTGTCCAACTGGCAGCTCTCAACTCAAGATTTGCAAAAAGTGACGATAGACAATTAAAAGAAATTGGTGGCGGTGTCCAGAATACTTCTTTAATAGCTGCTCCATTTTTATGGTTTAAAAGAGATCATAAAGGGCGTAAAGCGGTATTAATTCTTTATATATTTCTACATATGCCAATGACGTATTCCTGACATTCTTTCGTCAAACTTTGTAATAAGAATGTCAAAATCATTTCAGGAATCGTCATTTTTGTTCTAACAACTTTCAACTTATATTACCATTTGAATATCGGAAATTCAGCCTCCTATCATTATCAGTATGCTAAAGGTATAATTATTTCTTTTCGGTTTATGATAAAAAAAAAAAAAAAAAAAAAAAACTTTTAAAATTAGCTAATTCTTTTTTTATGTATCGGTTAATAATTTATAAGCTTGCAATCACTGACTCTCATAAAGATCCGCTATCATATAACTGGCAGAGTGTTTTTCGAATCGAATTATCATACGGTGATGTTAAATGGGTAGTAAATCGAACTGGTTTTGATTTTATAACACTTCATGTTAATCTGTCGCGAAGAGCTGAACTTTCACGTTTGATACCAAATTTTCCCTCCGGAATTTCACATTGGTTCAAAACTAAATTCTTACAATCGTATCAAGATAGACATCATGTTGCTGCTCTCGGAAGACGAAAAGAATTAGAAGATTATCTAATTAGTTTATTAGAAAAGACTTCGTTACATGTTTCATATGACCTTTACGAATTTTTGGAACTTAGTGCAATTTCCATTTCAAGAGATATGGGATGGAAGGGTAAAGAAGGTTATATGGAAAATAAAGTCGAACGATTTAAACATCCTATTTGTACTTTTAATTTTGCAAATGAAACATGGGAACGAAGATGGATTATAGTTCGTGATTCGTATCCTTATTATGTAATATATATATATATATATATATATACATATAAATTTATTTCTTTTTTATAATTTTATTATATAATTCTTAACATTATATAAATTAGATATATTGCCTTTTGTTTACACATTAGTTCAACAACTCCTTCGGATGTTTTCCTTATAGATAAACATTTTTCATGCGAGAAATTGTCTTCGCAAGGAATTTCTCAAGTGTTACAATTTCATGATCGTATAGAAATTAAAAATAGTTCGCGTCGAATTGAAATTAAAGCTGATTCACATAAATTAGCCGATTTCATGAGCAGCATCGAGACTATTCAAAAGGCTTCTCCATGGGTTCAACAACATCAACACAATTCATTTGCTCCCATTAGAGAGAATGCAAGAGTTAAATGGTATGTTGATGGTAAAGATTATTTCTTTGCTGTGTCACAGGCTTTATTGGCCGCAAGATCGGAAATTTATATTGAAGATTGGTGGTTATCACCTGAATTGGTACGTTGCTCCTTAATTGTTTATTATACTTCGATCTATTTTTTTTTTTAAAAAAAAAAAATAATAATAATAATTTATACTAATTATAATTTATATTAGTATCTTCGTCGGCCACCTTCTGAAAATGAAGATTTTCGATTAGACAAGTTATTACAAAAAAAGGCTGAAGAAGGCGTGATGATTTACATTATCGTATATAAAGAGGTTAGGCTTGCCTTACCTTTGGATTCTCATCATACCAAATTTTACCTTCAAGGTCTTCATAAAAATATTAAAGGTTTGTATCAAATTAAAGTCGAAATATTTATGTTATCTATTTTATTTTAATTTGTGTAAAAAATCTTTTTAGTACAAAGACATCCTGATCATGGTATTGAAGGAGTAATATTCTGGGCGGTAAGTAATTTTTACAAGTCCTCAACATATATTTTGTTTAAATCGTACATTATTAAATCGTTATTTTTATATATTTTGTATAGCATCATGAGGTATTATCCAATCTAATAATTGATTAGTCATGTTGTGAACTCTCTTTATAAGTATGATTTATAATAATTCAAATTTTTAGAAAATGGTAGTGGTTGACAGTCGTATAGCATTTATCGGAGGGTTGGATTTATGTTTTGGGCGTTATGATACTCATTCTCATGATCTATCTGACTGGCCCTCAAATTCGAAATCCCCATCTATATGGCCCGGTCAAGATTATTCAAATCCAAGAATAAAAGATTTTCAAAACGGTAAGAGTTTAAACTTAACCTATTTGGCTTAATGACAATTTTGCGTTTATTAATTAATAACAATTATTTCTCTAAAAATAAATAGTCGTTGAACATCAAACTGAATTAGTTGATAAATCACGTTACCCACGCATGCCTTGGCATGATGTTTCTATTGGCATGGCAAGTTTATCATGTTTATGATTTTCTTTTTTAATGATTATAATTAATTAAATTATGAAAATTAGGTTGGCCCACCAGCTCGTGACGTTGCTCGACATTTTGTTCAAAGATGGAATTTCATAAAAGAAGAAAAATCATTTGAGCGTGAAACTTTGCCATTTTTGTTGCCGAAAGGTGAATATGTTAGCACTCGTGATGAATCTAGATTCAGGGGAACTTGCGAGGTTCAACTTTTACGTAGTAGTACAGTCTGGAGTAGCGGAATTAAACTTGAAGTAAGAACTATGAACATATAATAATTTTATCAAAACAGTATTAATTTAACGAGATTTAATTTTATACAGTGTTCTATTTATAACGCATATCAACATTTAATTCGGAATTCTAAGCATTTCATTTATATTGAAAATCAATTCTTTGGTGAGTCATGGGGAAATCTTACTATTATTTTATGTAATATTTATATACTAATCAATGATATATATATCTTTTATTAGTCACATCAACAGAAGATGATCCAAATTATGCCGTTAAAAACAGGATTGGCATGGTTAGATTTTTTTTACATGAATAAATAAAACAACTAGTAGCTTTAGATTAATTAACTAATTTTGTCTTTTAAACAGTCTATTGTTGAACGTATAATAAAAGCACATGAAAATGGCGAGAAATTCCGCATCATAGTTATCATGCCTTTATTACCTGGGTTTGAGGCGGATTTAAATTCCAGTGATGCTGGGACGATTCGGTAATTAATCTATCTAATATATACTATCAGCTATATATTTGTAAACTAAACCATTATTATATTTGTATTTTACACTTATATAAATTTCTATTATAGCATGGTGATGCACTGGCAATATGTTTCAATTTGTCGAGGTGGTAAATCTGTATTAGAAAAAATAAAACAAGCTGGCATAGATCCGGAAAATTATATATCATTTTTTGCATTGCGTGGCTATGATAAAATTAAAAATAAGGAGTTAGATCATTTAACACCTGATGATTCTATTAAGGATAATCAAAGTGAAATATCAGAACAATCACACCAAAATGATATTAGTACAGATTCATACTCTGATGAACAAACAAAGTCTACTCTAAGAGGAATCGGAGGCGAGCCGGGTATGCCTGCTGGCATGATGCATTCAGATTCTAAGCATGTTTATGTTACAGAGGAAGTATATGTTCATAGCAAGTTGATGATTGTTGACGACAAATACGTCATTATTGGTTCAGGTTTGTCAACAAAATAAATCATTTCCCAAGTTATTATCCAGAATATTATAAATAATAATTATTTTTTAAATAGCCAATCTAAATGACAGATCACAGCTAGGTAGTCGTGATTCAGAAATAGCGATTGTTGTTGAAGATAAACAGACTATTAAATCACGTATGAACGGACATGAGGTTTTTATTTATTTCGAAAAAATTTCTTTTATGTTGACTTATGTTTGTATAGATAGTAAAAAGTGTTCATTTTTATTTATTTAGTATGAAGCATCCAAATTTGCTTATACACTACGCAGCAATCTTTTCAAAGAATTTTTAGGTCTTCTTAAACCTCAAGATCATGTAACAATTACTAAAAGTAGTTTAGCACCTATTCAACCTGATATATTAAAGGAAATATTGCATGATAGGGATGCTTCATCTACAACAGTATTGGATGAAGTATTGATCGGTTCAGGATCTAAACATCCTACAAAAGAAGATTTAGTTGTTATGGATCCGTTGTCTGATGACTTTTATAATTATTGGAAAAGAATTGCACAAAATAATACCGATATCTATAGAGCAGTTTTTAAATGTGTTCCTGATGATAATGGTATATGTTTATTTTACTTTATTTTATTATATATTTATAATTATAATGACAATAACATTTTATTTATAAATTTTTTAAAGTCGTTAATTGGAGACAATATGAAGACTTTGTTCCAAATCCAACAGTTGTTGATAAAGGACATGCAGCAATTTCAAATACTAGTGATATTAAAGCAAAATTGGACAAGATTCGAGGACATTTAGTTACATTCCCTATTCATTTCTTAGAATCGGAAAACTTGATGGGAAGTGTTATTTCAAATGCTGTCACTCCTACTGAAATATTCACTTAAATTTTTCTTATATTAGTTAACCAGTTTTTTTTTTTTTTATTTCTCTATATAATTTTTTTGTAGAGTATTTACAAATATATGAATAATTTTTACAATTACGCGTATTTAATTTAACATTTACAAATATATTAATAGCATATGCTTTTATTCACAAATTTGAAGTCAATATAGTATTTTTTTTGTTTACAAAATGAATTTAATGATAATCTTTATAGTTATTGAGTTAATACTGTATTTATATATTTATATATATATTTTTTTTACAAGTATGACGTTAATATTAACATATTTTTTTATTTACAAATATGGAGTTAATAATAATAATATATATCTTTTAATTTACAAAATATTATTAAAACATTATATATCAATATTTTTATTAGAAAAAATCAGATCCGAATCATAATAATGAATTTATACATTCGTTTACAGGGACGTGCGAATTTTGTGATCTCAAATTATAAAAAGTATGCGGTTTGGTGATTTTTTATACAGATTTCCGGGTCGGAAGACATTAGAGTCATGGTTAGCTAGCCAACATTAGGCTATACTATACTATTAATATTTAACAATGCCTGTAGCCAGTGTTGCCAATTGGACTGAATTAGTCGTGTTCCAGTCCACAAGTTGACTAGTCGTCTTCTCAGTCCACAAGTTGACTGGAACTATATAGTGTGTTCATTATTTTTGTCCAATAATATTATAGGAAATAATTGTTAATATAGAACGCCTTGTTACCAGTTACGTTCACTTAATCGTGGTTCTCATTTTGTCGTGTGCTCAGAAAATCCATACTACATCCTAGAGCGTTTGTAACTGCTAATTAATTTTTAATTTTTGAAATTCTAATGAAAGTATTCTACTTATAAAATTAATTGACTAATCATGAAAAGTTATAACTAAATAATCTTTAATCAAGCAATTGATTAGATATAATAAATATTTCTGAGATAGATAATTCCCAAAGGTTCTAATTTTAATTAGCTCTATACAAATTAGATATAACAAATAGATTACTTGTTTTTATTCAATTAAATTAGAAAGGTATTAAAGAGACACGGTCTTTATTAAGACCAAAACATACCACTAGACAAGACCAGACTAGACTGATGTATCCTTACTTACAATTAGTGTTGGCAATTGGACTTTTTTACATTTGGACAATTGGTTATTGGGTTTATTGTCATAATACTAAATAAGTCCATTTGTCCAATTACGCAATTGCAGAATTGCAATTCCAAGGAAGATTTTTTAATTACGTAATCTATAATTTGAGACTGAGTTTCCAATTTATTAATTAAACAATTGTACTATATTCAATTATCCAATTGTCCAATTACTCTAATTGAAACCAACACTGCTTACAATATAGATAACAAACACTATAATCAAATTGATTCATATGAATTTCTTCTCTTTATTGCATAAAAGTTATATAATTGGACCGAATATACATACAGTAAAATTCTTTTTGTTGTACAAAGCATTTATTCAGGTCAAGAGATTGATTATTCAGGTCGAAGGATTAATTATTCAGAACAAAATCTAACCAAAAGATTACTTAGATTGAAGATTTAATTATATATTTTACAGGTTGAAAGTTGAAGATAATTAAAATTTTTATTTTTCATTTAAATTTATTTATAATTTATCGTTTATAAATTGGATATTTCCTAACAAAATGACTATGTAAATTATAGCCTCAAAAATTTTTTTTGCTAGCAAGATTCTAAATAATTATTAGAAACATAAAATTTAATTTGAGAAGAATCGGCTTGAGACAAATCTAAATGAAAAAAATGGTTGATTTTCTTATTTAATATATACTAGTAAATTAAAAAAAAAAAATTTTACCTTCTTTAATCGCATTTGAAATTAATCTTGTGCTAATAATTTTGCTGGTGTACATATGATCTGGGTGGCTTGGTGAAATAACTGGCAACGTTTTAATAATTTCATTTGCATCCAAGAATTGCTTTTTAATTTCATTTCCTTCATCTGAACTTGTTATCTGATCAAGCCAATTTTCAATTTTACGATAGACATCCTCAGCTTTAGGTCGTTTTTTCAGATCAAAATCCATGCATTGTTTAGCCAATTCAACATAGCAATCAGGAGTTCCAGGAGCAAAATCTGGTCGCTCTCCTCTACAAATCTTTAATCCAAGATTAGTATCGAATTTATGGCCATCAAAAGGTCTTTGCCCAGTTGAAATTTCTGCCATGATGACACCTAAGCCATAAATATCAGCAGTTTGTGTAAATTCTTTTCCTAATAAGACTTCTGGAGCAACATAGGGCATGACACCATAAATATCGCCTTTCGATCCATTTTTATCTTGCTTTCTAGACAATCCTAAATCTGCGATATAAGTTTGTGCATTTTCATTATTTCGCCAGTCATGCAAAATATTGCCACTGTGAAAGTCAGCATGAATATATTTTGTATTAGCGTGAATTGTCCATAACTCATCTGCAATATCTTTAAGTAATTGCAGTTTATTTTGCCATGTAAGTTTTCTAAAATTTTTTCTTAAATATCTATAAAGATTTCCATTTTCAACATATTGAAAGACCATCAAATATTCATTTGTTTTTGTGTCTTGAGTTATTCCATATATTGCAAGTTTACAAGAATTTAATTTACATATCATAAGACTTTTAAACTTTTATAAATTTAATTAGTTCTAACTATTAGATAAACATTATATAAGTGACAAATTAACTTACTTCTTTCAAAAAGTCAAAATTATTTTCTTTAGAACTGGACAGGGTCTTGAGTGCAACAGTACTGGATGTTTTACGTGCTTTTTTATAATTATTTTTATCACCATCAACCTTTCGTATGCCATCTAACCAAGCTGCAGAATAAACCGAGCCAAATCCTCCTTTACCAATTTCTTTAACATAAGATAATCTATCAAATGGAATCCATTCAATTGCATCATCATATTTCAAGGCTTTAAGTTGAAATTTTCTAATACAATCATCAATATCTTTATTCATACTTGTCCATCCTTGTGCTGCGATATCAGTATCACATGTCAAACACCATGCTGGTTGAGTGTTATTTTCTTTACAGAGTACACATTTACCGTGTTTATCATCCCTTTGAAATCATAATTTTTTATATTCATTATTTATTTTAAAATCTATTGTTAATTTTTAAAATTACAGTTACACTCACCGACTAAATTAATGTAAATTGAATAATATAAAGGTTATTAGATAATTAATTGTAAATAAGTATTTAGAGATAAGTATTTATGAATAAGTATTTATGTTCATGATTTTAATTTCACTGATTAACGTTAATAAATCAACTTTATACTCACGTACTATTTGAAGGGTATTAGGTAATTAATTGTAAATAAGTATTTATAGTTAAGTATTTATGAATAAGTATTTATGTTCATGATTTTAATGAAACTGATTAACGTTAATAAATTATCTTTATACTCACTAACTGAATGAAATGATTTGAAGGGTATTAGGTAATTAATTGTAAATAAGTATTTAGAGATAA
>CAJVPM010001405.1:0-12144 GCA_910592325.1 Scutellospora calospora | reverse complement strand
ATTTTTATAGTATATTTGTTATAGTTTTTATTTATTTTGTTTAGTTTTTGTATTTGTTACTTATACAGAGTGCTGATGGCAGTATAGATGAGTTTTATTATTTATTTAGTATAGTATTTTAGTATAGTTTTATTAGTAATAGTTTTGTATAATGATTAGTTATAGTTTTTGATTATGTTACACAGAAAATTGTAGAATAGTCTAGAATGTTATAGAATGTTTTAGAATGTCTCAGAATATCTTGGAATCACATAGCAACCTCCAGAATCTTATGGAATATTCTTGAAACTTTTAGAATTTTCTAGATATTATTAATCAATAATTAGTAATACGTATTACCTTAATATTATGCGAAGAGCACCGCAGATACCACTTTTAACATTATGAATACCGTAGCTAAAAATAACTATTAGTCTACTCAAACACTGTGAACACTAACACAGATTACTAATTCTTAGCAACCAAAGGTTATAAATACAGATATTTTTCTCCCTTAACTCGACATGATGTAGAATTAAAATCATAATATTTCTAAAGCAAGATAAATAATAATAACTTCTTTAAATAACAATTGCTCTTTAGTTCTTAATAATAAACAATATTTTAATATCTTTAGTCTTCTCTTAGGCAAACTCTTGCACTTCGTTTCTTTATAATTTTTCTTTATTATTTTTGGTTTCTTTAGTTTTTGTTATTAGAAATAACATTTTTTTTTCTTTTATTTTTGATTTTATTGATTTTGGTTTTGTTTATTTACTGATAAATAAACTGGTGCCTTGAATAATAACTGTGAAAAACTTTCTGCTATCTAAAAATTTGCAGATTAATAAAGAATTGCTCGTAACAATTAGTACCTTCTAGCAGAAACAAATTGTTAAAATATTAGATAATTGAATAAACACTTTCTCAGCTCATATTTTTGCAATTCGAAAACACAATTACCTACATACCTAGAACTTAAATATTATACCTAAAATACATACTGATATTTCTTATCACCTTTGTCATCCTTCTAAAGCTACAACAAATCTTGATAATTATATTCGATTTAAAAACTTTTGGATCTGGTTTTCTGTTGAATATCCTGCTCTATACTACACATCATATACTCAGAACTACTTCTAAGTTC
The DNA here is from genome assembly GCA_910592325.1 of Scutellospora calospora. Lineage (NCBI taxonomy): Eukaryota > Fungi > Glomeromycota > Glomeromycetes > Diversisporales > Gigasporaceae > Scutellospora > Scutellospora calospora. The sequence goes on along the minus strand of CAJVPM010001405.1, from coordinate 11,015 downwards.
TTACTAATAATTTAAACTCTCCAAATACCTGAACTCTCATTGCACATCTCCTTCTAATTATTCATTACTTCAAGGAACCTAAGTCTTACGATCAAGTTTGACAGGAAATATATACTGTTCTTACTTTAACAAACAGTTTTAATAATGACACTTTTGATGTAGCTTATAATATAAGTGAAATTGCTAACTTTCAAACAGCTGAATATCAAACTGCATAATAAAATTCATCTGACGAGTAAAAAAATTTTAGTCTAGAATTACTCTTTAATCAACCAGAACTACAACAATTATCTTCTAATCAACTGTAACAAGTAAATATGATTCAATCTAATTAACAAAATTTTCAGAAACTTACTGATACTCTTACTCAATTAATCACTGCTCTGCCTAATACTATTACTGCCTTGACTAACAATACTAATACTATCAATAATTCTCTCAAAAGAGAGGCTCAAGTGATTGATTTACCCTACTTTTATAGTAGAAATCAGAATTTTATAACTTGGCTTACTGAATTTAACAAAGTCTACAATGCTAATAGAATTACTGATATCAACAAGCTCCAAGTTGCACCTGCATATCTTAAAGGAGCTGCTACTACTTGGTAGACTAAAAACCAAGCTTTAGTCAATACTAGCTCTAATAGAATTAGACAATAGGATGATAGTAACCCTGCTTATAATACTAACTTCATCATTAACTTCTCTACTATCTTTTATTCTCAAACCCTAGTTGAAATCTAGACTACTGAACTTGAACATCACCAACAATACTCTGATGAATCTGTTGATGACTATGCTACTGCTCTTTTGGAATTATATAGAAGAGTAGAGCATAGATCTTTCCAATTCCTTGCTCACTTCAAAGCCTATAAATTTGTAAATGGACTCTTACCTGAATTATACATGAACGTTAAATCTTATAATGATACTGTCTGGAATGATGCAGTCAACTGTGCTAAAAATTATGAACTAACATATCAGAACACTAATACTATAATCTCTTATCTCAATAAATACATAGCACCTGTTTAATCAAATAACCAAATGAATCAACTTGCCCAAAGTCTACAAGTCTTAACTCAACAGTTACAACAAATGAATACTGGACCTCGCTGTAATCCTAGGAATAATAATAATTATCAACAACTTCAGACTAATCAACCTCAACTTTACCAACCTAGACCTCAACCTCAAAGGCCAAATAATTTTGTTTGCTATCAATGTGGACAACCAGGATATATTTATAGAACCTGTTCTCAAGTTCAAAATATAAACTATCAAAATATCATATCTCCTGTTGCTAATTCTGTAAACCCTATAAATCCTATAAATTCTGTACTGAATAATCAGCAATCTGCTCAATCTGAACAAGCTCCACAAGTCAACCAACTCTTGCAACTTCTTACCCAACTTGTACCTAATAATCCTGTACAGCAATTTCAATCTCAGCCTATAATTCAACCTCAGGCACAAGTACTGCCTATTAATCAACAATAACAGCAAGTCTAACCTCACTATCTAATGTAGCAAACTCAGTTACAACCTCAAGTTCAATCACAGCAACAAGCTCAACAATAACAACAACAGCAACAATATTTAAACTAGAAGGTATACCTCATGAGAGTGAGTGTACAGTCTAATCTACAATTCCCTCTAATATAATGACTCTGGAAATATACCCTAAAAAAAAGCAACAAGTTGAACAAGGTAAAAGGACTGATGACCTAAACAAAAAGGAAATAAACAAGGATGTTAAACAAAAAGGAAAAGCAGTAAAAAGGAAACTAGCAGCTATGCTATCTGTAAACTAAATGATTACACTCTATACTCCTCAACAATTCTTTGACCAACCTGCAAATATAACAAATAGATAATTATTAGCAATAAACCCTAAATTTAGTAGAGCTATAACTGAAAAGCTTAGGAAACCTATAACTAAAAAAGTACTTGCAATTAAAAGTACTGATAAAAAGGATACTAAGGACCCCTCTGATAGTATAAGTAATGGAAAAACACCTGAACAGCCAATTGTCTTAACCCTTGATGATAGTGACCTTAAGTTTATAGAACATGATAATGGACAATCTAGTAGAAGTTTAATTGATACTAATTTAAACAAAGCAATAGAGCAAAAGTCTACTTCTTTATATTGTAATGCTACCATTAAACATATTAAATTCCTTCTTATTGTTGATTCTAGATCAGCTAGAAGTATAATGTCTCTAAACTTACTAAAGAATCTGAATATAAAAATAACCTAAGTCTTTAGGACAGTAATAATTAATGTAAATGATGAATATTGTTGACCTCTAGGAGCAGTTTTTGATATTTCTTTGAAAATAGATAGTCAACTAATCCCTTTTGATATTATAATTACTGAGTCTAATTCCTATAGTGCTATTGTAGGAAATAACTAGTTAAGGAAAACAAAGGCAAATATAAATTACAAGGATAATACTATAACTATCTACTAGAATAACAAAGTAATCATCATTAAAATCGAATCACAACAACTTCCTCATTATGAAGTTAGCATTGAAGTTTCTGAAATGCAAAAGGATAAACTAATAGTAGAAGATGAAATAGTAGAATCAGATGATGAGGAAGAATATGAAGAGGATTTTGATTTTAGTGAAAGTCTATTTTGCTATACTGAGGAGGAAGCTATAAAAATTGAACAGAAAATTTATAAACAAGTCTATACTGAATTCAATACTGAGCTATACTATAACAAACCTGAGCTAAAGCCTAAAGATGAATCAAAGGAACCAGATAAGGAAAAATATAATATAGGTGAATTAGAACCTTAGGATAAACAAATATTTTTGGAATTCATAAAAAGATATGATAACCTATTCATTTAAGAACCTTATAAATTTGGAAGGACTAAAGCTATAACTTATACTATCTTCACAAATGCAACTCCTATTAAACAAAACTTCTACTGTACTTCATATAAAAATCAGCAATTCATTAAGGAGGAAATCCAAAAAATACTCAAACATAATTTAATTATGCCTAGCAAAAGCTTTTAGACCTCTTCAGTTGTAATAGTTGATAAAAAAAATAGAAAACAATGATTCTGTGTGGACTACTGTAAATTGAATGTTACAACTAAAAAGGATAATTACCCTCTACCTCAAATTGATAACCTACTGGAAGCCCTAATATATTCTAAATAGTTTACTAGTTTGGATATGGCTAGTGGATATTAGCAAATACCTATAAAATCTTAGGACCAGAAAAAAATTGCTTTCATAACTCAGTTTGGTACTTATGAATTCATAGTCATGTCTTTCAGATTATATAATGCACCAGCAACATTTCAAAAGTTAATAGATACAGTTTTAAGGGACTTGCTCTGGAACTTTGTAGTAGTTTACTTAGATAATATTAACATTAGATCAAAAACATTTGAACAACACTTAGAATACCTTAAACAAGTGTTTAAACATCTCAAGGAAGCTAGTTTAAAGTTGAACCCTAAAAAGTGTTTCTTCTTTAAGCAAAAACTACTCTTTCTTGATTATATAATTAGTGAAAAAGGTATTGAAACTGACTCTTCTAAAATACAGACTATACAAAACTATTCTATTTCTCAAAATACTACTCAACTCTAAGGATTCTTAGGCCTTGCAATCTACTACTGTAAAATTATAAAAAGCTTTTCTAAAATAGCTAAACCTTTGAATAGATTACTCAAAAAGAAAATAAATTATGTCTGGACTACTGACTAATAAAATGCTTTTCAAAAATTAAAAGACTGCTTAACAACTTTACCCATACTCACCTACTCTAACTTTGAGGAACTATTCTTGATCTATACTAATGTATCAACTATTGCCTTAGGAGCAATACTCTCACAAAAGGATAATAATAATAAGAAGCATGTAATAGCCTATGCTAGTTGAACTCTAAACCTTCACGAGAAAACTTATTCAATTACTGAGCTAGAATACCTAGTAGTAATTTGGTCCATTAAATATTTTCATCATTACTTGTATAGACAAAAATTTACTATTATCACTGATCACTTTGTATTAATTCACCTCAAAAATATAGCTAACCCTACTGAACGCTTTGGATATTGAATAATAGCTTTAAATAGATATAATTTTGATATTATTAATTAATCTAGACATATATATTTAAATGTAGATCTACTAAGTAGAATACAACTTTAGGAAACAACACACTTCTAATTATTAACTGGATATTACCTAGCAAACATCACTAACAGACACTTATATTGATAACAACAGACTATGGATTCAAATATATATTATATATTAGTACAATTTCTTACTGATCATACTCTGACTAATAATTTGAATAAGGATGAACAAAGGAAAATTAAAAACAAAGCTTGATATTTTATAGTAGTGAATGGACTACTCTACAAGTAGAATAAAAAGGAACCTACTCAATCTTTCAAAGTAGTAAAACATAATGAAGTAAAAACAATATTATATAACTTACACTCAGATCCTCTTGCTGAATACTTTGAAATTGATAAAACTTTTAAATGAATAGCTCTTCGATATTATTGGCTCCAAATGTTTGAGGATATTAGAACCTATATACAATCCTATGAGGAATACCAACGAAGAGGCAAATCTACTCAAACTGAACCTCTGCACTCTATAAAAGTTGAACAACCCTTTGATCGAATAGGAATAGACATTGTTGGACCCTTACCTACAACTGAACAAGGCAATAAGTATATTGTAGTCGTTACTGACTATTTAACTAAGTGGCCTGAAGTCTGAGCTCTAACTAATGCTAAAGCTGTTTCAGTGGTACTATTCTTTTATGAAAATATAATTTGTCAATATGGATGTCCCAAAGTCTTACTCACTGATAGAGGAACTCATTTTGTAAATGAAATGCTAGATTCCCTTTGTAAACAATTAGAAGTAAAATATAAGCTCTCTTCTGCATATTATCCTCAAACTAATGGACTTGTTGAACATTTTAACAAGACTTTGTGTAAAACTCTAGCAAAGTTCTCTAATGAAAACAAGGATGATTGGAACTTGTATATACCTTCAGCTCTTTTTGCCTATAGGACTATGAGACATAATACTACTAGATATAAACCTTTCTACTTTGCCTATGAACGTGAAGTAACTCTCTCTGTAAAATTCCAAGTTAAAACTTTAAACTCTAAAATACAAGGAGTGGATGACCAACAGGATTTACTATAAAGGATATACTAATTAATAGAAAAATTACAAGAGGACTGAAATTAAACCCAAAGAAATATTGAAAAGTCACAGGTCTACCAAAAGCAATGGTATGATAATAAACTCAAACAAGTGATAAAATGCAAAATAAATGATCTGGTATTGCTTCATAAAAGTGAATTCAAGGGAAAACAAAAGCTTATTGACTCTTAGAAAGGACCCTACTATATACATGAAATACTCGCTAATAGAGCTTATAAGTTGAGGACTATAGACCAAAAAGTTTTCAAGAATCCTGTAAATAGTGATAGGTTAAAATTGTATTATCAACGTACCCTACCTGAACTCATAGTAGTAATAGAGACTAATTAAGTCTGAAGTCCTTAAAAGCTGAACCTCACACAAATTTTATTTATTATTTATTCAATAGTTTGGTAACTAATTGTTCTGATGTCTTAAAAAGCTGTAACTACAATTTCATTTATTTTATCTATTTTATTTATTTATTTATTTTTATTATTGCCTATATTTAGTTTAGTTTACTAATAATCTCTTATTTTATATTTTATATTTTATATTATTTATATTTTATTTTATATTTCATATTCTTTATCTTTCGTTAAATACAATAATAAAGCTAGATGATTGTGACAGCCATGTGCAAGTGATAGAGCACATAATACTTTTATTTATATTATTATTTCCTATATTTAGAAATTATTTATTACAGATCTAATAATCAACACCACTAGGAACTAAATTTGTACGAGAAAACTTAATGAAACAATCGAAGCTTTATAGACCACACAATAAAATTAGAAGAAAAAGTAAAATCTTGCTCAGAAATTTTAGAAGTTTTTAGAAGGTCATGGAAAGTCAAATACCATGATTACAAATCTTGGAAAGTTGTAGAAAAATTTAGAAATTTAAAGAATTGTTTAATGATAAGGAATCAATTTTTTATAAAAAGAGTCAAAGTTTTGCTCATTCTAAGCAACAACTCATCATTAAAAATATCAAATACTCAAATATAAACTTCTAAACAATAAAATGGAATCTCTCCCAGGAATTACTCAGCTTATGATTTAACAACTTCAAGAGGAACTTCAAGGCATTGATCCAAATGCTATCCTAATTATTACCTCTAGTCAGATGACCTATTAAGTAAAAACCTCTAATGTCAAGGAAACTAATCCTTTAACTAATATACAAAGGATTAGGCAAAAACTTGCTCTATATTTCGAGAATTTAAACAATTCTAACATGAAACTTAAAGATATAGTAGCAGTTAATAGTAATAATAAGGATGAAAAGATTAAATCTATATACTGTAAAATTAAACTCTTTAAGGATAATAATAGATAAATCTTTAAATAGTTAGAATACTGTTATCACTTAGATGAACTCCTTTGTATAGACAATTGGAGTAATTATTTGGCAAATTTTCTTTGCCAGGAATTAGGTGTTCAAAAAGGAAAGGAAGCATTCAAAGTTGCTTAACAAACCTTTGAATTGTATAATGCTCAAGGAATTTAGAATATTTTTCAAGCAAAATATATTAGCTATAGAGTATTAGCTTGAATATATGAGTTTGACTTTAAATTGCTCATGCAGGAAGCATATAGAATTTTAATTACAGAATTTAAAGATCCTTCTATCTCAGAGAAATTTTAATTCATAGGAGCTCATCTCTAAGGAGAAGATGATGTCACATCTATAATTTTCTATTTCTTTATTTTTTTTTCTTTTTATTTTTAGTTTTATTATTTGATTTAGTATTTTTATAGTATATTTGTTATAGTTTTTATTTATTTTGTTTAGTTTTTGTATTTGTTACCCATACAAAGCGCCGATAGCAGTATAGATGAGTTTTATTATTTGTTTAGTATAGTATTTTAGTATAGTTTTATTAGTAATTGTTTTGTATAATAATTAGTTATAGTTTTTGGTTATGTTACATAGAAAATTGTAGAATAGTCTAGAATGTTATAAAATGTTTTAGAATGTTCTAGAATATCTTGGAATCATGTAGCAACTTCTAAAATTTTACAGAATGTTCTGGTTAGGTATTATTAATCAATAATTAGTAATACACATCACCTTAATATTATGCAAAGAGCATCACAAATACTACCTTTAACACTATGAGCACCATAGCTAAAAATAACTATTGGTCTACTCAAATACCATGAACACCAATACAGATTACTAATCCTTAGCAACCAAAGGTTATAAATACAGGCCTTTTTCTCTCTTGACTTGACATGATGTAGAATTAAAATCATAAAGCAAGATAAATAATAATAACCTCTCTAAATAATAACTATCTTCTAGTTTTTAATAATAAACAATATTTTAATATCTTTAGTCTTCTCTTAGGCAAACTCTTGCACTTCATTTCTTTATAATTTTCTTTATTATTTTTGGTTTCTTTAGTTTTTGTTATTAGAAATAACGTTTTCTTTTATTTATTTTTGATTTTATTAATTTTTGGTTTTGCTTGTTTACTGATAAATAAACTAGTGCCTTGAATAATAACTGTGAAAAACTTTCTGCTACTTAAAAATTTGCAGATTAATAAAGAACCACTTGTAATAATTGGTGCCTTTTAGCAGAAACAAATTGTTAAAATATTGAATAATTGAATGAACACTTTCTCAGCTCATATTCTCACAACTCGAAAACACGATTGCCTACATACCTGGAACTTAAATATTATACCTGAAATATATATGGATATCTCTTATCACCTCTGTTATCCTCCTAAAGCCACAACAAATCTTAGTGATTATATTCAATTTGTAAATTTTTGGACCTGATTTTCTGTTGAATATCCTACTCTATACTACACATCACATACTCAGGACTACTTCTAAGCTCTTACTAATAATTTAAACTCTCCTAATCCCCTGCCTTACTATTTGTTATTCATAATCACCTTCATTCTAATTTTCTGTATGACCAGGAATCTTCCTATGAAAGATTTCCGATCATGTGAAAATTAAAATGTTTAGATGGTCATGAATAATATAAGACAGAGGATTATTCATTTATTTCTTGTGAGAAGTTTAAAATTACAGCAGAGAGGATTCTACAATAATCATATGATACAGACAGCTCTTCAGGCTATCTGTATCCTATAATCATCGGGAATCTCTACTGTAATTTTTAAGCTCCCAGGAAATAAATAATACAAATACCTGGACTCTTATTGCATATCTCCTTCTAAGTATCTGTTACTTCAAGGAATCTAAGTCTTATGATCAAGTCTAACAAAAAATATACACTGTTCTTACTCTAACAAACGGTTTTAATAATGACCCTTTTGATATAGCTTATAATATAAGTGAAACTGCTAACTCTCAAACAGCTAAATATCAAACTGCATAATCAAATTTATCTAACGAAGAAGAAAATTTTGGTCTAGAATTACTCTTTAATCAACCAGAACTACAACAATTACCTCCTAATCAACTATAACAAGGAAACATGACTCAACCTAATTAACAAAACTTTTAGAAACTTACTGATGCTCTTACCCAATTGATCACTGCTCTGCCTAATACTACTACTGCCTTGACTAACAACACTAATGCTATCAATAATCCTTCCAGAAGAGAGGCTGAATGATTGATTTACTATACTTTTATAATAAAAATTAGGACCCTATAACTTGGCTCACTAAATTTAATAAAGCCTGTAATGCCAATAGCATTACTGATGACAACAAGCTCCAAGTTGCACTTGCATATTTGAAAGGAGCTGCTGCTACTTAGTAGACTAAAAACTAAATGTTGGTCAACACTAACTCTAATAGAATCAGACAATAGGATGATGGTAACTCTGCCCACAATACTAACTTCATCATTAACTTCTCCGCTGCCTTCTGTTCTTAAATCCTAGTTAAAATCTAGACTACTGAACTTGAACGTTATCAACAACACCCTGGTGAATCTGTTGATGACTATGCTGCTACTCTCTTGGAATTATATAGGAGAGTAGAGCATAGACCTTTTCAATTTTCTGCTTACTTCAAAGCCTATAAATTTGTGAATAGACTCTTACCTGAATTATACGTTAACGTCAAATCTCATAATGATGCTATCTAGAATAATGCAGTTAATTATGCCAAAAATTATGAACTAACATACCAGGATACCAATACTATAACCTCTTACCTTAATAAATATATAGTACCTGCTTAACAAAATAACCAAATAGATCAACTCACCCAAAGTCTACAGGTCTTAACCTAACAGTTACAACAAATGAATACTGAACCTCACTATAATTCTAAAAATAATAATAACTATCAACAACCTTAGGCTAATCAACCTCTACTTTATTAACCTAAACCTCGACCTCAAAGGCCAAATAATTTTGTTTACTATCAATATAGACAACCTAGACATATTCATGGAACCTGCCCTCAAGTTCAAAATATGAACTATCAAAATATTGTACCTTCTGTTGCTAACCCTGTAAACCCTGTGAATCTTATAAACCTTGTACTGAATAATCAGCAACCTGCTCAACCTGAACAAGTTCCACAAGTCAACTAACTCTTGCAACTTCTTACCCAACTTGTACCTTATAATCCTATATAGCAATTTTAATCTCAACCTATAATTTAACCTCAGGCACAAGCACTACCTATTAATCAGCAACAGCAACAAGCCCAACCTCATTATTTAATGCAACAAACTCAGGTACAACCTCAAGTTCAACTACAGCAACAAGTTTAACAACAACAACAGCAACAATATTTAAACTAGGAGGCATAACTCATGAGGATAAGTGTACAGCCCAACCTATAATTCTTTCTAACATAATGACTCTGAAAACATATTTTGCAAAAAAGCAACGAGTTGAACAAGGTAAAAGGACTGATGACCCAAATAAAAAAGAAACAACTAAAGATATTAAACAAAAAAGAAAAGCAGTAAAAAGGAAACTAGTAGCTATGCTATCTGTAAACCAAATGATTACATCTTATACCCTTCAACAATTCTTTGACTAACTTGCAAACATAACAAATAGACAATTATTAGTAATGAACTCTAAATTTAGTAGAGCTGTGACTAAAAAGCTTAGAAAGCCTATAACTAAAAAAGTACCTGTAACTGAAAGTACTGATAAAAAGGATACTAAGGACTCTGCTAATAGTACAAATAATAGAAAAACACCCGAACAGCTAATTGTCTCAACTCTCAATGATGGTGACTTTGAGTTTATGGAATATGATAATAGATAACTAAGTGGAAGTTTAATCGATACAAACCTAAACAAAGCAATAGAGGAAAAGTCTACCTCTTTGTACGGTGATACTACTATTAAACATATTAAATTTTCTCTCATCGTTGACTCTAGATCTGCTAGAAGTATAATATCTTTAAACTTACTAAAAGACCTGGATATAGAAATAACCTAAGCCTCTAGAACAGTAATAATTAATATAAATGGTGAATATCATTGACCTTTAGGAGCAGTCTCGAATATACCTCTAGAAATAGATAGTCAAATAATTCCCTTTGATACCATAATTACTGAGTTTAATTCCTATAGTGCTATTGTAGGGAATGACTGGTTAAGGAAAACAAAGGCAAATATAAATTACAAGGATAACACTGTTACAAGTATTGGCCTTCTTGATTCAACACAAGTAACATAAGACACGGAAGAGAAGCTCTTAACGGTGTTCAAGTAGGATATTACTTCACTATAGCAGTTCGTTACAAAGTTAATAAAAAAGCAAAGATTATACTTTATTTAGAATACAATATCGATAATACAAGACTATCTATTAGTTTCTGTACTAAGAGAATTC
>CAJVPM010001404.1:0-12147 GCA_910592325.1 Scutellospora calospora | reverse complement strand
ATAAAAAACTTTTACTTAATAAAAATTTCTTTATTTTTTAAAGAAAGATTTTAACCAATTATATTATATAAAATACAAGGTTAGTTTTTTGACTTAAAGAATATAGTAAAGAAGAGTTCAACTTTGAATCAAGATCTTTTTCAAATTATATTTTTAATACTCTGCAAAAATTTATAAAAAAGAAATATTAAATACTAAATAATATAAATCCTATTTTAAAAAAAATTTTCTTTTTATTTTTTTAAGTAAATCAAGATTAAATAAATTTTTTTCATAAATTTACATATAAAATTGAAGTACATCAAGTTATTTGATCTATAATTAAAACATTTTGAACTCCTGTAAGAGAAAATGTCCCTTGTCTATTAATTATTTGTTTTGATTTTCAAACTGATCCAAATTAACTAAATTTTATGATTTTGATTAGTTAAAAATAACAGGTAGCTATTAGGTAATCTCATGATATGCTTGGTCTTGTATAATTTTTCTTTATATTCTTTTACATTATCTCTATTTTTCATTATACAAATTGACTTTTATTTATAATTGAAAAATATCAATCATGTCAAAATATACATGAATTTAATAAAAACACATTTTTTTTAAAAATATAAAAATAGGCCTTTTTAGTTAACAGTACTCTATATACTAATATTTCAAATAAATATTCAAGTTTAATATAAGTTTTATTATAATTAATAATATATTTTTCAAACTTACTAGATTTTTTTTAAATTTCAAAAGTTTATATATAAGTTGTATTTTATTTATGAGTATAACTAATTGTAATCACAGTAATTATCATCAATATTTAATTAGCTAATAATGATAAAACAAAAAAAAGATTCATTTCATTTACTTTAGAGTTAAAATGAGACTTAAAATTTTATCTAGGTATTAAATATATACAAAATTTAGCAAAGAATTTTTTTTGTTAAAATATCAAAAGTAGTTTCATAGGTAAATTTTTGATATATTAGCATTTTTTTAAAAAAACTCTTTATTTTTATTATACAAATTTATTTGTATATTATACCTGATTCTGCAAATTTATTAGCTAATAATATATACCAGTGATAATTATTACAGTTATAGTTAGCAAAATTCTTTATTTATTTATTTTATTTATTTATTTATTAGTTATTAATTTTATTAATTTTATTAAATATTATAATTCTATAGTTTCTTGTCTATTTAACTAATTAATTTTTATTTTTTTATTATTATCTTTTTTAATATTTTTTTACTTGTTATCTAAATCTTTATTAAAATTTTTTTTTTACTTTATACAAATACTATTAGCCAAACTTTTATTAGTTTTTATATTAGAAATATAATATATATTGTGAGAGTATAACTAGTCATATATACAATTTTAGGTTGTCTAATTTAAGTAGTCTACTCAAAGGTTCTACACTAGCTGCTATATCAGAAATTTATTAGAAGATTACCTATTTAAACTCTCTAGTACAATATCATTTCCAAATTTATTATACTTTTTAAGTTAATTTATAACCTTATATTACTTTACTTTGAGAGGTATCCAAGTTGATATTAGTCACAAACTTTATCATTTTAAATCTAGATCTTACTCAGATAAGTCCTACTTCAATACTTTCTAATAGATAGATGCTATAATATCTAACTATGCTATGCTATATTTTAATTTAGCTTGCATATACTCTTATTCAATATTCATATGAACTTAGTTCCTGCTATAGCTCTCCAGTAGGTTAGACTTTTAGTTCTTCTGAATATTTCATAAAGTAGATCTTCTTAATCTAGTTAGCTACTAAGCCAAGTTAGTATTGTTATATAATTTTATGTAATGGACTTACTCACACTTACTTGATCTGTATCTTTTGTACCTAGACTTTTTTGTTAGATTAAGCATTAACTAGCATGACTATTGAAATTCATACTACTTCATCTAACTCAGGATTTCTACTATACAGATCCTCTGCTTGTAGATTCTATCTTGATTTATTTGTATAATATAACTCAAACATTCTGTTACACTTCTAATATCTGATTAATATTAGTACAACATAATTTATAAAGTTGTAACTCTCAGAAATGAGCAGAGTTTACTATAAGTTAAATACAAGATTTAAAAAATTATTCTAATTGTTAACAGTAGGATTTGAACTCCAAATCTATTGTATAGTAGTTTAACAACCTATTCACTATACTAAATCACTAGACCTCTTAAAATTTTTTTTTAAAATTTAAACTTTTTAAAAATATATTAATATTTTTTTATTTGTAATAATTTAAACAATATTTGTATATTTTTTATTTTATTATAGTATTTTAAATAAAATATATACTTATATTATATATTAGAATAATTATTTAATTATTTATAGTTAATATTTTATAACAATAATTTTAATTATTAAACAAAGAAAAGAATAATATACTATATTTAAAGATGTACATTCTGCATTATGTGCATTACATTATACAGAACATAATGTCATATAATGTAATGTAGGCATTTTAAAATTTAAATATATACATAGAAATTACTATATAATTTTAATATAACAAAAATTAATAAAAGATTATATTTTATATCATATATAATACTAAGTAATATATAATATGAGTTAGTAATTTTCTATTTATATAAAGCAGACTAATTATTATAAGGTTTGAAAATATTATGAAATAGTAAACTTCTGTCTAGAGATAAGAATCTTGCTTCTTGATTTTGATAGGACACTATTAATACATAATGTCATATTTTGCATTATGCTGCATTATATAATGCAAAGCCAAAAAAATATGTATTCATACATCTATAACTATATCTAGTTAGTATACTAATTATTTTTATTTTATCTAAAGTAGAAAAGTTATATAAAATAGATAATTTCTTTTTTTTATTATTTTAATAAAGATAAAATTTAGTTATTAATTAAAATAGTTTTTTATTTTTTTTGTAATTTTTTTAAAATTATAAAGAGACTATTACTTATTATATAATTATAGCCTTCTTCTCAGATCTAAGTTTTTGAAAACTCCTTAAAGCTAATTATTTGAATTAAATATTTTAATAATTATAAGTTTTAAAGTAATTAATTATAAATATTATATATTTTATACATCACTAGTATATAGCTTGTCTTAGGAAAAAAATTGCTGCTATAGCAGATCATATTTGGGTACTATAAGAGTAGCTGAGTGAGTCTAGAATTGTAATAAGAGAGCAGTTTTAAGATTAGAATAGTTTTTTTAATTTTTTGTATTTGTCTTATTACTCATGAAGTAATTCTCTTAATAAAATAAAAGGCAAGATTGCCTAAGTTAAAAAAAAAATATATATATATATTTTATGCATTTCTTGTATATTTTATATACTTCTTATATTGATATATATTTATATATAAATATATATAAATATATAAAAGGTATATAAAATATGCAAAAATATATAAAATATGCAATATTTATAATTAATTACTTTAAAACTTATAATTGTTAAAATATTTGATCTAAATAATTAGTTTTAAAGAGTTTCTAAAACAATATTTATATTGGTGCTATTCCTCTCCATCGATCATTTTGACCATTTCTGAAGCAGAAGAAAAAACTAAGAAAACTCAAAATATTCATTAGAAAACAATATTCGAGTTATTAAGAAAAAGAAAAAAGAACAAAGAAATATATATAACAAGATAGAAAAATAGAAAAACTTCAGTTGAAAAAAAGTATCAGAAGAACTTTTAAAATAAAAATCCCAAAATTTGTCTCTTTTTTTTTGGAAAACTGGGGATTTGAAAATACTCTGTATTACAGATTAGTTTACATTATACAATCATGAGAAAACAAGGTAAACAAACAAACATGTCTTTGGAAATTACATGCCAAACCCCAAAAAAGAAATAAGCTCGACCAAAACTGGAAGAATCATTAGCAATTAGAACAAATCTTTGGGAAATTTGCAAAAAAGCAAAAGTCATTTCAAGATTTATTATAAATAAAACCAAGAGAAGAATAGACATACAAAAACTAAAGAAGTATAAGTTAACTAGAGAGGAAATGGAAGAGAACTAGCTAGTAAAAACCAAAAAAGTAGTCAGCCTTAAATCAATACTTAAAGAGGAAGATCTAGAAAAATTAACAAAGGTCATAGAAGAAATAGAAGGAAACTAAGAGAAAATTGATGTTTATTTAGCAAGGATCACAGATATTAGCAAAAAATCATTAAAACAACTAGAAGTTGGCACAAAATTTTGAAAAAAATAATCATCGAAGAAGGAAGAGAGATACTAGAAATAGTACTTAGCTAACTAGAACAAGAACTACTGATAGCAGAAGAGCAAAAAAGAAGAGAAGCTGAGCATAATAATAGAGAAAAGAAGATAGTACCAGAAAAGCAATACAAAGAAGAAATAAAACTAAAAGAAGAATATAATTAAATAGAAAAAACCAAACTAGATTGCAAGCAAAAGGAGCTATTAATAGTTAAAGAAAAAGAGGAAGAAGAAGAGATGTTTTGCAATTATGAATCTCTTATTACTCAGAAAGTCAAAAGGATCAAAGAAAAGGAGGCTAACAAAGGAAAAACAGCAATAGAAATCCTGTTCCAAGATGATCAACCAATAGAGTTCTCAAAGATTACCATAGAAGAAATAGCTAGTAGTATTATAAATACAATAATACAAACACACAAGAAGCCGAAGTAACACCTGAAGCAGAAATAGAAGTCTATATTCTACAAGTAGAAGACAAAATCGTAGAAGATATAGTAAAACAAGAAGTATTAGGATATGAAGAACTATATAGGAACTCTCTTGAAGATAGTCTCTGGGCCCCAATGAGAACACATGCGAAGGACCAGAGGAGTACAAGGCAAAAATAGCATCAATCTCACTCCCAGGCAAGTCTAAAGAAGAGAGAATCAAGTTCGTAGAGAGAACTCTTTACAGAAGCAAACATATAAGCAAAATTGAAGAGTGCTTTATGAATGGGAACTAATAGATCGTCATCAGCTTCGACTGCTATAAAGGAGTTAAAATCTTAAAAGAAAGGTTAAGGAAAAAAGTAAATGAGTGGTACAACATTTTGTTCGAAGATAACGAGCCAGTGCAGAAGGCACAGGAAGCAAAAGTGATAACAAAAACAGTAGAAAAGCGATCAAAGAGAAAACAAAAAAGGTACCAACCAAAGACAAAGTGAATGAAGAAGAAAATGAGAAAGACAAAAGAGAGAAACAAGCCCAAAAAGAGTTAGAAGAAGTATACAACCTTAGAAGAGAGAGATCTATACAAGATAACAAAAAAAAAGCACTCTCCGAAGAAAGAAAGAATTCTAACAGCAGTCAACAAACAGAAACCAAAGTAATGAATAATATCAGAAATGTGATAACAGTTTGGGATCTTTCAAATTATACAAAAAGATCACAAATTTTCAAAAATATATGACATTTCAGAAGAGTTAATCATATTGAAATGATTAAAAAAACATATGAAAAAACAAAAGCAGTAATTGATTTCATACTAGGCACTATGGCTGCAGAAGAGCTTGAAAACTTATGGTGTATACTATTCAGAGAGAACTGCTTAGTAAGAGTTTCTACTGGAACAAGCAACAGCAATAAACTCAAAGAACGTAACAAGTATACTAGAAGATTATTTGACCTACTAGAAAATACAAACGAGATACTCTTAATGAGACAAGTCAAACGAACTGGTGCTAAAGCTATGTATATATTCAAAAATACTAATGACAATAACAGAAGAAGTGTGACAGTATACTTCGAAAACAAAGAAGATATGATAAACTGCTCAAGATTTGTAGTTTATTATCATAATAACAGACTTATGTAGGCAGCAAGCAGAAATAATTTCTACGAAGACAAAAGGCATCAAAAAGATCAAACAGCTCTTGCAAATAACAGTGAAACAAGAAGTATAAAGAGTCTTGGAAAAAGAAAGGAAATAGAACAAGATCAGAGAGGAGAATGCTCTAAATACGTTCAAAAAAGATACCAAAATGGTGAAAATAAGTATGCAACATACGATAATAATAAAATAGATGAAGAAAGTAAGTGGGATTTAGCAACAAATCATAAGGAAAAAAGAAGACTATACTCAAAAAATGAAGAGGTTAATTCATACAAAAGAAGAGAAAGAGTAAGTATGAGAGAAATGCTTGAAAATCTAATTGCAATTGCAGAAAAAGAAGACCGTAAATACAGAGAAGAAGAGAGCATCTAGGAGCACAAGACCTCAAATCGCTTCTAAATTGGCATACCAGTTGAACTACAGAAAGCTCAGACTTTGCAAAAAGGAAAACTTGAAAAGCAAAAAAGAGCAAAAGAAAACCTAAACCACAAGAGAACCAGAATCATAGAGCAAGATAAGGAATGAAGAGAGGAGTACAAAGAATCAAGTAGAAACTCAAATTTTCAAATTTTGAATATAGCAACACATAATATTAATGGAATAAAAGGAAATTCAACAAAACTCGACCTCCTAACAGAATGGGCAAAAGCAGAAAAAATTAACATTTTAGGTATTAACAAATCGAATATTGATGAATGACAAGGAAAGTTCAGCTTAGCAAAAAGCTCAGATTACATTAGCTTCTGGACCTCAGCTGAAGAGAGCAAGTCAAAAGGTTCAGGAGTAGAACTAATAATTGACAAAAAATGGGAAAAACACATAGGCAGAATAACAAGATGTAGTAGCTATTACATAGATGTTCTGTTCATCTTTAAGAAAGCAAAGATCTTAGTAATAATAGCATATATTCCGCCAAGTGACAAAAAAACAAAAAAAATGCTTCAACAATATATTATCAAAAAGATTAGAGAGAATGAGAGAAGAGGTATTAAAATCATTATTATAGGTAATTTTAATGATATCAGATCTAAAGACCTAGATCAAAGCAATGAAGACTCAAAAAGAGCTCGAAAGCTTCCACTCTTAGTATGGTTAGAGAACTCAAACTGTGAAGATACTTTCAGACTTATGCACCCCTATGAAAAAGAATACATATAGTCAAATAGAAAGTCTAGCACAAGAATAGACTATATTTGGGCCTCAAAAGATCTAAGTCACAGTCTTATCAACTGCAGAATACTAGATGCAGAGTGTATTACAAGAAGTGATCACAAGATTGTCTCAGCATAGTTGGTGACAGGTTTCACAAAAAAAGTAGATCTAAAGCATGCACCAAAAGGATGAAAGGGAAAAAACGTATCTTAAAATTAGAAAACACTACAGAAGAGGAATGGGAAGCATACAGCACAAAGCTAGACAAAATGCTTAAGGAAAAACTAGCTTTGCCCTGAAAACTATAACATAAAGACACAATATGAAGGAAAAAGTATAGATGAGCTCTGGGATACAATATCAGGTTGCATACTTAGTAGTGCATACAAAACACTCCCAAGCAAAAGCATTAAAATAGAAACTTGTTCGTAACAAAAAACAAAAGAGAGTGATGATATTCTAAAAAAACTAAGAATATTAGTCAAGTTTTGTTACCTATGCATAGTAAACAAAGCAAATACATTGCTGAAGAAGAAAGATTTTATTGGTCAAATAAAATCAAAGAACTCTATAAAGATCTAGATACAGAAATAGAAGAAATCATAGAAAGAAGCTAGACAGAGCAAAGAGGCAAAGACCTAAAAACATAGTGGAAGATAATACACACTAAGATACAACAAGAAAGGAAAAAAGAAGGTCTGATAGAAATAAATAAGCATATAGACAACAGATGTGCTGCAATGTAGGATGAATTAAAACATATGATAAGTAGCCTCTTAGAAAGATCATCAAACAAAATTAAATTAGACAGAGTTATAGTAGGAAGCGAGGAAGAACTAGTCATACTTACAAAAGAAGAAAAGATACAATAAGAGGTGAAAAATCTTTTTATAAAACAATTTCGGAAAAGACAGATCAAGAATAACAAATTCACAAGCAAATGGGTCGAAGTATACAGACCTATAGATGAGATAAATGAGAAAATATACTCAACACTCAGTAGAGAAGCAACTGAGCAAGAGTGGCAAGAGGTCCTCAGAAATGTCAAGTCTAAATCAGCACCAGGTACATCTTAAATCACTTATCCTCTAATAAAAAAGGCAGGCTACATAGCTCGAATAGTTTTCTTAACCTTAGCAAGCAAATGTATCCAAAAAGGAGACATTCCTATGAAGTGGAAGATCGGTTAATTATACCCAATTCCAAAAGGAGAAAATTAGAATTATAACTTGTCTAATGTCAGACCAATCATGTTTCTAGAAGCTTTTCGAAAAGTGGTAATACACATAATAAGCAAGAGACTAGACAAAGTACTTACAGAGTTTAACATTCTAAAAGGCTCAAACTTTGCAGGTCTATCAAAAAGCAGCACGAGCAGCCCAATTTATATAATAAATAATCTAATAGAGGAGGCAAGAGAGAAAAATAAGGAAATCTGAATCTTCTTTCAGGATATAAAAAAGGCATTCGATTCTGTAAGCCTAACTATACTAGAAAAAGCATTAAAAGAATAAAACTCCTAGAAATCACAAGAACCTTCTTACTAAATTTATTCAATACAAGAAGAATCAAAGTGATCATAAGTTATAGCTTAACACAAGAATTCACAGCAGAAGACAGCCTAGACTAGGAAGAAATCATTTCACCTCTATTATGGTGAATCTTCTATAACCTACTCTTATGCGTAATCTAAGACCAGAAGAAGATGGGTTATAAAATGAGTCTAAAATGGCCTACAAATTTAAGTCATAATGAAACTCAAGAAATGAGCTGGAAACAAGGTGTCCTAGTATACGCGGATAATACCACATAGGTAGCCAGATTAGAAAAAGAACTCTGCGAAATTAATAAAATCTCTGATGAATTTTACGAGTTGAATGATATAGAAATTAATAGGAAAAAATCAGAACTGCTCGTACTAAACACAAAACAAAACAAAGAAGATATAAGGCTTGCCATAAAAGTAGGAAAAAATAAAGATATCGTTTATACGAAAAGGAAATCAGAAGTAATAAGATATTTGGGAGTCTGGATATCTGAAAAAGGAGGAAGTGAATGTGATGTTAAAATTATCACAAAAGAAGTAGCAAGAATGTGCAAAGCAGTAAAATTCAAAAAAGTAACAGCTGGTTAGCTAATATATTTAAATAATAATATCTTACTACCTAGTATTAAATATAGGCTACAAATATCTTTCTTACCAAAACCAAAATACAACCAAATACAGAGGCTAATTTGGATACTGATTAAAAACAAAATTGACTTAGCAAAATCAGTAGCAAACAGTATCTGCAGCCATAATAGATTAATAGGCCTAAGATTAATATAGCAAAATCAACTAGTATATCATATTACAGAACTAATGATATGTTTAAACCAAAAAAATAGTATAAGGAAATCTACTCACCTCAGACTAAAAGATACTTAACTAAAATGTAAATCCAAATATAGTCTGCTAGATGAGAGATGCGTATTTAGCTCAACAAGAACTCAAGGCAACCTAATATATAATATTATCGAAAACATAGCTAAACTTGGTTTTCAATTTCATAAAACTCATACAGATACAAACAATATAGAAGTAAAAAGTATTGAGTTATCTAGACTACTATCAGACAAAGATTTGAGAGATTTCATAGATAGTAGAAACCTAAATATATTCACAATAGACCAGTTACTAGAAGAAGAAGGAAACAAATTACTCTTCTAAAATCAGATAAAATCAATAAGAAGTTGCAAGGGAAAAGGTCACAAACCAAACTAGTTCAAATTAATAAAAAGAAAAGTTCTTGCAGATCATAGCTTAAGAGAAGTTGCAAAGAACTTCAAAACTCAAAGCACAAACAGAGAAGTGCTAAAGTCAAGTAGGCAGAAAATTAGCACAGATAAAAGAAAGAAAGAATAGGTCATTTTAAAAGAAGAAAATATACTAATAGTAGGAAAAATAGTTAGAAAGACTCAAAGAAAATTCACATTAGTGCACTAGAAATGTATAGATCTAGAAGATACACTTTGAACAAGTATAGCAAAATTTGAAGGATGCAGTATTAGTAAAAAGAATGATACTGATTGTCTAATTAGCAAGCCAATAAGCAAGTGGCACCAAGTTGTCAGCAAAGCAACAAGAGATGAAACAGGCACATTCGCTTTAAAACTACTACTTTTAGCCTATATAGATAAATTTGAGCTATATTCAAAAGAAGAATTTCTAATTCAGAATAGCATCTAGATAAAAATACCAAGTATAAAAGAAGCAATAATACAAAAAGTAATCGAAGATAAGAATGTTTAAGAAGATTTAAGAGAGATAGTAGAAAAGCTAAAAGAGGAAAAGGTGTTAGACATTTATACAGATAGATTACTAGCAAGTGAAGAAATAGGAATAACAAAGAAAAGAAAATAGGAATAGGCTAGGTAATAGATAATAAATATAATAATAGTTTAGATAATATATGTTTTAATAGTAGAATAGTCAACTGCCCCTCCTCAACTCAAGCTGAGCTCAGAGCAATCTGAATAGCAATATTAGCAGTACCATGTGATACTCAAGTTAAAATTTTCTCAGATAGCAAAGTAGCAATTGAAGGAATACTAAGTAACAAATCCTTAAACAGTATTCGAGATCTATTTAAAACTAAGAATAGAAGCTTAATTAGACAAATAAAAGAATGCTACAAAGCTAAAAATATTGAGTTAGAGCTTATTAAGATCAAAGTTCATAGTAGTAACTTATAGAATAACAAAGCAGACAAGCTTGCTAAGCTTGGTCTCAACTCACATAAAATAGTTAAGCCAAAAGATATTAATACTAATTAAATTAAGATTTTATCTAAATAGAAGAGCAATTTGATCAATTGCTTAATAAGAGCTTTTGTAAATATTACAACAGCAATAACCTACAAAACAGAATAAGCAAAATTAAACAATATAAGTGAGCTAATAAATATGAGATCAGCAACTAACAATAATGAGACTATAAATTAGACAAATATATGAGATATGTTAAAGAAATATCAAGGCAGAAAGTGTACAAGTCTCAAGAAAAGCAAAGCTTTGATATTCAGAATAAAATGCATAAATAAGTTACTACCAATATATGACATATGCTACCAAAGAAGACCTAAGTTATATAAAGGTAAAACATATGTAGTATGCTACAGAACAGAAAAAACTTCTAGCTACCTAGCTACTTATGAGTTATTTCAAGGGATTTAAAAACATACAGAAGAAATAATAATAGAGGAACTAGATTTGAAAATACTTGAAGAATGAGATCTATCAGTATTAAGTCCTAGTCTTGCAAGCACACTCTTAGATACAAACTTAGAGGAAAAGCTTAAATAAAGAAAGTTATACCTTTGAGACCTCACAAGCAAAAAACAAACCAATGATATTAGATTATTGCTAAGCTTCAAATTTAAAGCCAACTGAATAATAAGTTGGTTTATTAATATATTTTGGTTCAATTTTTATGAAAGATTATAGAAGTTCCACTGTGAAGTTATAGCAAGTTAGAAAAAAGAAAATAAGATCAATATGTGAAAGAAAAAAGGAAAAAAAAAGAAACAGTCTAGGTTTAGCCTAGCAAACAAAGAGAACAATTCTCTGAAGAATTTTTAAAAGAAAGAATCAGTAGCTGAGAAAAGGGAAAAAATTCTAAAAGATTCAAATAACCAAATCTTGAGGTAGATCGAAAAT
This sequence comes from Scutellospora calospora, assembly GCA_910592325.1. Classification (NCBI taxonomy): domain Eukaryota; kingdom Fungi; phylum Glomeromycota; class Glomeromycetes; order Diversisporales; family Gigasporaceae; genus Scutellospora; species Scutellospora calospora. The sequence continues at coordinate 442 of CAJVPM010001404.1, read as the reverse complement.
GCAACTTATAAGAAATAGTTAAAATTTAAAGTTAAATAGGCTTTCTTGATATGGGCTAGTAGTAGCCTTCTTTTGATAGAGTCTAAATAGGTATATTTAAATATATATTTAGTCTCAAGAGGAAAATGCTGCTGCAGCAGATCGTATTTGGGCATCTCTTAGACAGCTAAGTGAGTTCAGAATTGCAATAAGGAGGGCAGTTTTAAAAGTAGAATAGTTTTTTCTCTCTTTTATTATGTACTTGTTTAAATATTTTTTAATATTTCTTCTAATAAAATGAAGGGCAAAATTGACTAAGTATAAAAAAAAAATATAAAATATATATATCTATCTTATCTCTTAATTTATAACACAGGCAAATTTGTCTGTGTCTACTTTTAATTTTTGTAATTTTTAAAATAAAACTTTAAATATTAATTTTAAATATATACTTTCTAAGTAA
>CAJVPM010001403.1:0-12149 GCA_910592325.1 Scutellospora calospora | reverse complement strand
ATAATTTTTATAAAGGTATTGATTGATCGTACGAAATTCAAGTAACTATTTTGAGTAGTTTATTTATGAGTACAAAATTATAAACATAATAAAGCATGTTTATTTTCAATAAATTTATATAATTCCTTTATTTATATCATAAAAAAAAAAACAAACAAAAAACAAAAAAAATATATATAAAAAAATAAAAGAATTTGAAAAATAAAATAAAAATAGAATAAATAACAATAAGAGATATGAGAAAAAAAAATTTCATACAATGGTGTACTGAAAGTAAAATAAAGAAAGTAGACTACTAAATATATATAGCATATAACCAAAAAAAGAGAACATAGTTTATGTACAATATAAAAAAAAGGTCACCTAACGTATATACATCAATAAAAAAGGGCAAAAAAAAAAAGAGAACAAATTTTATTCACTGGCAAGGCTCGCAGGGATAGGTAAAATAAGGGAAAGAGAAAATATTTACAAAAAAAAGGTAAAAAAATAAAATAAAATGAAAATAAATAAATAAATAAAAAAGAATAATAATAATTTTTTCTATCAAGTTTATAACAAGAAAAGTTGGGATAAGATGAAGGTAAAAAGGCAATTTCTATAAAGCAAACAAAAAAAGAAAAATGATTGGCCATTTCAATAAAGAACTCTATGAAAAGATAAAACACACAACAAAAGAACAATTTAAAAGTGAAAATAGGAAGAATGGGCGATAAGAGGGCAAATTATGACGGAACTTTTATGGTAGGATAATTCATAGTGGAAATGATGGAAATGAACGAAATGTTTTCGACATTCATTTACAAGCAACAAGATATTCAATAAAAGTCATAAAGTAAAGAGTCATCTTTGAGATTAAAAGAACCAAAGGACCTAATCCCGAACGAAAATTTGATTAGAGAGTAGGTTTTTTGTCGGCATTGGCGTTTTTTTTTTTTTTAAATTCAAAATAAACACCATCTTTAATAGTATGATTTAACAAAGCAACACATTTCAACACCATAGTTTTTTAAGGAAATCCATATCTGAAATCTGAAATTAAGAATATATTAATAAAAATAAATTAAAAATAAATTATCTATATTACAATACAAATCACCTTGTGCAGTTATTATAATTATCAACTTACAAACACTATTCACCTAATTCTTCTACTACTTCCACTTTTGCTTCTACATCGTTGAGATGAGATAATGTTTGAGAAGGATTTGAGAAGCGCTTATATAACTTTTTTGCTGCATTTATTTTTAATAATAATTTACATTATTAGTATTATTATTAAGGAGGCAGAGCCGATTTCTCGGGAGAAAGGAAGAATTAAGCCTCACTTTATCACAAGTCATAATAAATTTTATGATATTTCGGTTAGAGTTTTTTTAGACTTTGCCACGGCGTATTTTTATAACGTTAGCCATTAACATCAAAATTGAAGTATAATATTTCCAAGCCTATTCGGAAACGAACGAATGGCTGTGTCTCCTATATGTGGCTTATTATAAGATCGAGTGATCGAAGCCACAACTTCTATAATCTCGTGTTTTAATTAAGATTTAAATTTTGATGCGAAAAAAAAACAGCAAATAAAATTTAAAAATTGGCATAGCCTAATTTTTAACTAAAAATAATAATAATAAAAAGAAAGCAATTTTGAGGCAGTGACGCTGCAACCGAGAAAATTCAATGCCTCAAAGCATGATTGAAACATGATAAATACTGTATATGTTTATTAATGACATTAATTAAGCCTTATCAAATATTAACACCTGGGCGTAAAAATATTCCAATCTATAACTGATTATTCGTACATCGAAAATATTATACTAAATTAGATTAACAATAATTTACGATCAATCGTTTCGACTTGTGTTATTATTATTTATCACAAAGCCGATCTCCTAATTGTTTACGTTTAAAAACTTGACTAAACCTAAATAGGCATAATATTTATATGATAAATATGCACCAAACCTTCTCTACAATAGAATATAACTAGACCTTCATAAACGCTTATACATTATGTATTTAAATAAGTTATAAGTGTTATTAGTGTTTGAGACTATGCCAAGGCTCATTATGCATTTATAGAGCGTGAGAATTTATGTTAAGGTCTTACGTTATGTATTTAGCATACATAATACTTTTTTGAACAATCATAATCGACTGCTATGCTGTGGAATTCATTAAAAGTGATGGATTATACATTTAAGTACGGGGTTCCGCAAGTGCCGAGCACGGTACTTGGCACAGGCACGGTAATATTAAAGCATAATACTTGGCACGGGCACGGGCATTTCATTTTAATATTACTTTGCCAAACACTTGCATAAAAAGCCACGAACTATTTGATCAATTTCTTTAAACTTTCCAAGTTAGAGAAACAAATAATAAATCGTTTCACCGTTAAACCCTTACTATTTTCCTTTTATGTTCATTAAACTAAAAATCTCAGCGATAAGATAAAATTTTTATTAGATTAAGAAGGTTGTTTCTTAAGAGAAACTTCTATTTTTAGATTTATATTTAAAAAATCCTGAGTAAAATATTTCGTTTTTGTACTAAGATAATATGGTATAAAATTTATACCATGTATAAGAGATTAATATACAATTAAAATTTCATTTTTGATTGGAGGGACTTCGGAACTCGATTTTTCTAGCAAAGATCCCAAATATATACGCTCTTGGTTATATGTTTGATAAATAATAAATATATACGCTCTTGGTTATCTGTTTGATAAATAATAAATATATATACTCTTAGTTCAAGTAAATAAACCTTGTTAAAAGCTTTATATTGCTTGGCTTATTTAATAAATGTATAAAATCTTATTTTAGTATAACATTCACGATTTAACAATTTATAAATTTAAGATTCGGCTTAATAATTTAAACGTAGTAGAAACTCAATAAACTCTGTCAATTACCAAACGTTTACCTTTATTCTTATGAAAACTTCATGGGAAAGCGATTAAAAATTATTAGAAAAAATCTTCTACTAGAATCACTCTAAACGAAGATTTTATTAATAAACATGGGTACTTTTAACAGATGCTCATATAAATAATTTGTGTAATCGTGGAATTTATCGGATACGAGTTTCCTCTATGCATAGCGGCCTTTATTTTCATTGGTTAATTTGTCATATGGGCGGATTTTGGAAATTCGAATATGTCACATGAATTTGAATGTGATATTCGTGATATCTAAAAATAGTTTAACCAATAAAAATTTTTGGATAATCATAAATTTATAAACATATCTGATATTGATATCAATACATAGCAAATAGGAACTTATTTGAAAAAAAAACTTTGGTTTTATAATATAAAATTTTTGAGCAGATCTAGCTAGCTAGCTAGCTTTTTTTTTTAAATTTTATATATATAATTTTTTTACAAGCTTTTAAAATTTGATCTAGTCAAATTATAAAAGTCAATTAATCAATTTTGTAGCCTTAATGCAATTAGTAGTTGATATAGTTTATATAATCAATTAAAAAAAAGTAGTATATAGATAGATTTTTTTTTTTTGAATAGAATTATCAAATATCAAATAAAAAAAGAAATATTCAAACAAGGTTTAGTAATTTTAGTATAGTGGTTAGATTATTAGATCATCATATATGAGGTTTAGAGTTCAAATCTTATTGTTAATGAATTTGAATAATTACTCAGATCTTTATAATCAACTTATGATAAACTCTGTCTATTTCTAGAGGTTATAATTCTGTAAATCATTTGCACTAATGTTAATTAGACATTAGAAGTATAATGCAATATATGAGTTACATTATATGAATAAATTTTAATAGGATCTATGAGCAGAGGATCTGTATAGTAGAAATTCTGAGTTTGGTGAAGTAGTATAGATTTTAATAGTCATACTAATTAATACTTAATTTAGTGAAAAACCTGAATATAAAAGATGTAGATCAAGTAGATACAAGTAAGTCTGCTGTATAATGCAGCCTAGTACTTTATATTAGTAGCAATACTAACTTAACTTAGTAGCTAACTAGATTAAAAAGATCTATTTTGTAAAATATCTAACTAGAATTTTGAAGAACTAATTTGGTAAAGAGTTACAGCAGGAACTAGATTTGTATAAATATCAATAAAGATATAATTTAGATAAATCAGTAAAATAAGCATATGATCACTCTAGTAGAATTTGTTTCTGAGGTTAACTAAAGCTCTGCAGCTTACAATATGTTAAGCAAATATATTCTAAAAAGATCTAAATTATGTTATAAATAGATCCATAAGCAAGTTAGCTAGCTTAAATGATCAGATGTAATAGTAATATTAATTTGAAATAGAAGAAAGAGTTAATAATCAGAATGTTTAAATAGGTAACTTAAAAACAGATTGCAGATATAGTAGTATAGTATAGAACTAATAGATAGTTAATTGTCTATATAGCAGACTACTTAAATTAGATAATGATTAAAGTTATATATATAGTTTGTTGTATACTTATCATATAATTATAAAACCTTAGAAGATTATACTATTTCAGTAATTCTATAATAACAAATTAATAAAATCTAATTAGCTAAAGAAGCAGCTTTAATAATTAAAAAAAAAAATTATTTAAATATTTAACTAAGTATTTTCTTATTTTAGAAGTATATTAATATAGTTAAGTAATTCTAGTAGAATTTAAAGTATTTATTATCTATAATTCACTACTATAAAAAAGTTAATAGAATATAGAATTATTACAAAAGTTAAAAAAGAAAAATACAAAAAATTTATATATTTTAAAATTTGCTATAGTAGAAGTTCTAATAGTATTAAATATTTTTATTTATGCTAATAAATTATCTTTATTTAATTACTTATAATAATATCTTAAATAAATATTCTTATATTTATAGGTTATCCAAATAATACTTAACAAGATCCAAATATATTATTATAACTAGATATAACTTATTATTTGCTAAAGATCTAAATTTATATATATAAGAATTTAACATTATTATATTTATAGTACAACTGTTAATGATTTCAAATATTTATATAATTAGTTTTTGTTACTTATAACAAACTTTTTTATTAAATACATATTTATTCAAAAATCAAATAAAATATTTTTAAAAATTTGTTATAATAAATTTTTTTAATATAAAGCATCCTATATACTTATATAGTTTTAATTTATTTTATAATTTATTATAGTAAATTTATTGATTTTAAAATATTATTATATTAAAAATCTGAGTAGTATTCTTGTAAAACATCTCTACTAATATCTTTTTTTTTAAAAAAAGATTAGAAAAATTAATATAATACTTTAGTAAAATATATTGATTAATACTTTTTTTTTTTTTTTTAATTAAAGGCAGCTTACTTTGCCGAGTGGATTTTATTAGTTAATATATGAGGTCATCTATTGACAATCTTCTACAGTTTGTAATTACATGAAGAGTGTACAACTTGCTATACGTATAACTTTTAGTTATTGTCTAATTTAAGTAGTCCGCCATACAGGTAGATCACCTGTTTGGTTCTACACAAACTGCCATACCTGTAACCCTCTTGTGGGTTACCTATTTAAATACTCTGTTCACCTAACCAATACTAAAATCAACTAACATTACTGTAATACCTAACCGCTTAAGCCAGCTAGCTTGTTGCAGATCTATTTACCTAACTCAGCTTAGGTCCTCTCGGGATGCGTATTGCTCAACATATTGTGGCACACAGAGCTCCAGTTAACCTTGTAAGCAATCCTACTAGAGCGGTCCGTGCTCATTTCACGAATTCACCTAGCTTAGACCCTTGCAGATATTCGTACAACTCCAGTTTCTACTGTGGCTCTCTACTAGTTTTCTGTATCTATCTTCTCGGATATTTCACGAGGCAGATCCTTCCAATTCAGTTAGCTGCTAAGCTAGATTGGTGTTACTGATCCTCCCTATAGAATGGATTTATACGCACTCGACTCAATCAGTATCTTTTGACGATAGTTTTCTTTCTGGATCAAGTGTTAGCTGGTGTGACTGTCAAAAGCCGTACTACTTTACCAACTCGGGATTTCTACTATGCAGATCTCCTGCCTATAGATCCTATCAAGATTTATTCGTATAATGTTATGCTCTCTGAACATTCCGTTACACTTCCAATATCCGAATGATATTAGTGCAATGTGATTTACAGGGTTACAACTCCAGAAACAGACAGAGTTTACCGTAAGTTGGATACAGAGGTTTGGGTAATTATTCAAATTCGTCGACAGTGGGATTTGAACTCCAAACCTTTTGCATAGTAGTCTGGCAATCTAACCACTACACTAAGATCGCCAGACCTATTGATTAATACTTTTTTCTTATTTAAATTCAAAATATTACTATTAAAATTTAAAGAAATTAGTATAATATTTTTATAAAGTGATTTGCTAATACTTTTAAATATTTAGAGTAGTATTTTTGAAGAGTAGCAGATGCTTTTTTATTTTTTAATCTAAGTTAATTATAACAAAAATTAAAAAAAATTTGCATAGTACTCCTAAAAAGTTTATTTTTTTTTTTTAACTTAGGCAATCTTGTTCTTCATTTATTAAGAGAAAATATAAATAATATTACAGCAATAATAAAAACTAATTTTAGACTAGCTATGTAACTGCTCTCTTTTTCTAATTCCAGACTTACTCAACTACTCTAGATGCTTAAATGCAATCAGCTACAAAAGTAAATTTTTCTCCTACTAGAGCAGTTTGCCTAAGCAAAATCATACTCTAGTGATTTACAGAAGGCTTTTTTGCATCTATTTTAAGATTCCTTAGTTATTTTTAAAGCTTAACTAACTTTCTTTTAGCCTTTTTTCGATCTATATTTTAATTTTAGCTTAAGCTAAATTTTGAATTCTTTTTTCCTTGCCTCTGCTTATTTCTTCTTGATTATTTTTGTTTGAACTTTAGTTTTCTTTATTCACCAAGTTTTTCTCCTTAGGCTTGTTAAGCTTTTATTTTGCTTTTTTCCTTTTCTCTTTAAACTTAATATTATTCTTTTCTTCCTATTCTAGTATAACTTCATAGCAGAATTTCTATAGCCTTTCAAAGAAATTAGACTAAAAAATTTTTGAAAACTAGTTTATCATCTTACTAGTTTTAGATATCAATTCTAAGATATCTTTAACTTCTGTTATAAGATAGTTACTAGTGAGGCCTTAAATATATAACTTTCTTCTACTATATATTTCAGCTATGTCTCGGCCTATGAAAATTTTCTTTAAAGTTTAATCTAGAACAATAATATTCTACTTATTTTTAAGTTTTAGACCCAGCTCATTTATAATAAAACCTTTAATCCTTCTTCAAATTCTTTAATATACCTGGTATTCTGCAATATATTCTAAAGATTCTTTTTTCACAAAGCATGCTATACAAGTTTTACTCTTATATAACTTAGAGTTTTTTTAAAAATAAAGATCTTTAGTTAGTAATAGCTTGTTAAGATATTTTATTCTAAAGATTAGAGTTTTGCTTTTTTTGATACTAGTGTATTTTTTTCCTTGAAGCTTTTTTAGTAAGCTTCATATATTTCTTTAGTTCAGCTCTTTGTTACCTTATAAGTTCAATCTTTAGCCTAATATTAGTTTAATATTACTCAGGTCTGCCTATTCATATTCATATGTTGTTATTGTGATTATATTAACAAATGATCTAAGAAGGCTATCTATTAGCTTACTTTTCTATATTAGTACTACCCTTATGCTATCTGCTATAATATCTTATACTTCTAATACTAGGTTAGATAAAAAGCTTTCTTTCACTAGCTTATCAGCTTTATCATTTCAGAAGTTCATACTATATCTTTTCATCTTGATTAGCTTTAAGTCGATATTTTTGGTTTTATAGCAATCTATTATTTGGTTAATTAGACTATAGTTTTTGGTTTTGAATATACTTCTTATATTTATTTAGCTTTCAAAACCTTGAATTTCTTTGATTACTATTTTGCTATCTGAATACAGTCTTACTTTTGTTTTAGCAGGAGTTGCTAGTAAAGCTATCCAAATTGTATCTAATTCAGCCCAAGTTGAAGAAGGCCAATTAACTATTCTACTACTAAAACTAATACTATTTTCAATACTATCATTGCAAACTATAATCTATTCTATATCCAATTTTTTTTTTCTTCATATTCTCTATAATCTGTTACTAATAACTCATCTGTATAAATATCTAGCTCCTTTTTATCTATTAACCCTTTAGCAATTTAATTAATTTGTTTTGTATCTCCCTATTACTAATTACTCTTTAAATTACTGCTTCTTCTATACTAACTACTCTTATTTATGCTTCTCTCTCTTGCTCTTCTTTCCTCTTATACAAAGGATTCTTAGCTACTATATATACTAACAAAGGTATTTTAATTGATATTATATTTTCTTTGTATAATACTTTTTCTAGAACTTGATACTATATCTTCTGCTTTTGCTTTATTATATAGCTTGTATTATTATATCTTCTATATATACAATCTTCATACTTATTAGCTTGTATATTCTCTGTATTTTCATTGTTTTTAATTTGCTAATGCTCAGTTACAAAATACTTGTTTTCTTTCTTTACAACTTTTCTTATTTCATAGCTTCTTTCTTTTTTGAAGATAATTTATTCTTTTTTCTTTTTATCTGCAGATATACTAAGCCTACTGCACCTTATTGCATATTAATTTAGTTCTGCTATATGGTAATCTTCCTTTAGAAATCTTATAATAATGCAGTCAATGACCTTTTCTTCTATATACTTAAACCAGTGTAGCTTTTGACCTCTTTTCTTATAGTTTTTAATATACTTTACTTGCTGTCATATCAAGAGTTTGTTACTGCTACTTATTATTAGCTATTCAAGTATAAAGATATTCATATTATTGCTTTCCTTATATCTGTTCACCTCTTTTTTATCTAACAGACTTAGGATATTTGTGCTTAATATCTCTAAATTTTCTTCATAGGTACTACTTTCTTAGAAACTAAAGCCTAATTTCTTTCCTTCATATATTATCTTATATACTAAATTAAACTTTAGCCTTGTATAATCTAGCTTACTAGAGTTACTAAAGATATTACTTATACTTATATAGCTTAGTTACACTTCTTTTACTCTTAGTCTTGTAGTAAGTCCTACTTCATTTTGTTTGTTTAAATACATAGTTAGTTCTGTAATATGATATACAAGCTAATTCTGCTAAATTGTTTGTAGACCTATAATTTTCATATAGCTATATATACTATTTAGAGCAGATTTTACTAATTCTATCTTATTTTTAATTAATGTCCAAATAGGTCTTTGTATTCACTTGTATGAAGCTTTAGATAAAAAAGCAGTCTGAAGCTTATACTCAATACTAGGTATGAGTACACTATTATTTAAATATACTAGCTAACTTATAGATGCTTTTTTCTATATAATTGCTTTATATATTCTTGTAATTTCTTTTATGATAATTTTTTTGTTATATTTCTTTTTACCTTTTTCTAATATTCAGACTTCAAGATGCCTTATAACTTCTTTTCTCGCTTTGTTTGCATTGACTCTTTAGCCTTTTCTATTATTATTTTGAGACTTGTATTATTTTTTTTGTACTTTAGATTCAATATGAGAAGTTCTGATTTTTTACTATTTATCTTAATATTATTTAGCTTATAAAACTCTGCAGAGATATTAACTATTTTTTGTATCTTCTCTTTTAATTTTGCTAGCCAAGTTGTATTATCTGCATATGCTAATATGCTTTGTTGCTAACTTAATACTTGTATTTTGTTAGTTATCAAATCACAAGAATATCTGAACTCTATTTTATACTCTAAGTTTATTTCTTTGCTAATTAAATATAGCAATAAGTTATAAAATATTTACTACATAAGAGGTAAGACAACTTCCTCTTAATCTAATCTATTTTTTGCTTTAAACTCTCTAATTAAACTATATTCTGTAATGACTTTAAACTTTCTCTTGTTATTTCTTAGATTGTAAGCTAATGCAAGCAAATTTGTCTGCATTTTTGTATTCATTCAGCTCTGATTTACTTTTTTAAAATACAAAAATATTAAAAAAATATTTATAGATAATAAAATTTAAAAATAAGAATTATCTTTTTGCAGTATTTGTTTTTATATTATAAGAAAAAAAATTTAGAATTATATATAAGCTAAAAATAGCTAATTTTATAAAAAAAATTTTTGCAAAAATTTTATCAGTATTTCAAAGCGAACTTGTTTAATTTAAGTTTTAAAGATATAATTTATTAAGCAATTTAATAAAACTTTTAAAAGATTACAATTTTAATTATTACCTTTTTATTTTAAGAACAAAAGATATGAACAGGAAGTGTAGCTTAACTATAGATATCATACTACTAGACTAGAAGAAATCTACTAAAAAAGATGCAAAAATCAGAATCTTTGCATAAAGAATATAACTAAAATCAGATATTAATAAAAGTAATACTGCATCTGTAAGTCATATAAGTTAGAGAATTAAAGAATATTAGAAGTTATATATTGTGAGATTAGAGACCTAGAATATAATGTAATATTATAGACTTAAATTATATATAAGAACCTTACAAATTATAGTAAAATAAAAGAGCACAACATATACCTCTAGATGTCTGTATCAGAGATAGTTAAAAAAAAAATTAATATTTAAAGTTTTATTTAAAAATTACAAAAATTAAAAATGAATGCAAGCAAATTTGTCTGTATTACAAATTAAGAGATACTATTTAATATTATTAATACTCTTCAAATTATATTATTAGTATTAATTATCAGTAAATATAATGATAATTTATTAAAATCAATTATCAAATCAGAATATGTAACATTTCTAGCCAAAAAATGATCTACTCTCCTTGATAATTCTTAAAACCAAAAATAGCAAAAAAGAAAAAGACTTTTATATATTTAAATATATTCTATTTTTAAACAAAATATTTATAAATAAAACTAGAGAAACTAGAAGTTCAGTAAAATATGTCTTGTTGATAGAATATAAACCATGAGCTAAATATAGATTATTAGTGCTTTGGAATATTTCATTATTTAAAAAAAGCTTTTGAAATATAAAAGTTACAAAAAATTTTTGAATAGAATTAAGTACAATAACTCTCCTTATTTTTTTCAAGCTATTTTAGAATTATTTATTCTTACTTTCTATACAACAAGCTAGTCTTAGAGACTGCTTTAGCTATCTGGTAAACTTAGAGTTTTTTTTGAACAAAAAATAAAGATCTAGCTTGCTCCTTATTGATAATTAGCATATATGTTATTATTTTTTTAGGAGTAGCTATATTATTATATAACAACAAATATATAAGTTTTATTATAGTTTGAACTATTACTTTAGGCTATGATATTTACATAATCAAGCTCTACATATGTAAACAAAAACTGAATAGATATATTAAAATTATATAGATATATACAAATAAGTACAAGTTGTATATATAATTTTTAAATATCTAGTCTGAGTTCTTATTTTTTGTTAGGTTAGATTTAGAATTAAGATGCTTTTCTTTTCTTTTCTTTTTGTTTTGTTTTTTTTTTGTCTTTTGTATTTTTTTAACTATTTTAAGATTTTTTAACTTGTTCACAAGTTTTTCCTTAGCATAGTTTTGAACTTAAGTTATTATTTAGTATATACTTAATGCTTTTACTAGATTTAACAATTTTATTATATTTTATATAATCTGACTTCTATACAGTCAGATAAAGTTTTTAGATTTTCTTTTTTTTTTTTATATTAAGAAGATATTCTAGGATAACAGGCTATATCTTGAGTATACAAAGAAGTATTAAATAATGCTTCTTATTAGAAAATAAGAAATAACATAAAAGATTTTTTTAGACTAGCTATCTAATTTGTAACTTTATAGTTTTATAAATAAAGTAAGTATAACTATCAAAGGAAAAAAAATCAGAATATGTAATAGATATTCTATAGACTTTTGTGAATATTATGAATTAGTCTGTAAAAAATAGTATTATATTAAGTTAATCAAATATTAAAAGAGTAACAGTAAAATTATATAAATAAATCTGTATTAGATATATGAGTAGAAGATCTGTATAGTAGAAACTTCAAGTTAGTAAAGTAGTATAGCTTTTGATAGTTATATTAACTAATACTTGATCT
>CAJVPM010001402.1:0-12150 GCA_910592325.1 Scutellospora calospora | reverse complement strand
GTAATATCATCTATTATTTCCTCATTATGTGACAAACTTTGTAGCATAAAAAAAAAAAAAAAAAAAAAAAAAAAAAATTCTTTTTAAGAGGTTGAATAACAATGTATAATATTTGATTATGAGTATCATACCACAAATCATCTAATGTAAATTGCTGTATTTCACTTTTTATGAAAGGTTCTGGAGAAATATCCGTGGTCGGTAATTGGTTTGATAATTGTTTTAAAGTTGGTATTGTATATAATTTGAATTCATTATCCTTTAGTATATGAATAGGAAGTAACGGTTCTTCCATAAAATAAGATTCACGAGTAGCTACATCTTTTAATAAAAAGTAAATTATTATTCGAAGGTAATGTAATGTCGAAGAACTTAATAGATACCTTCATAAATGTCACAACATAAGTCTAGATCCTGAATATTAAGGTCATTTAATACTTCTGTAAAAAAAATGTTCGCGTCCAAATCATTTAAACTCCACTTTTCTAATAATTGATGTCTTATAGGTATTTTACTATCAGGAACTACAAGTAAAATAGATTCCTTTTCATTCTTTGGCACATAAAAATAATCTAGCGGGATTTGCGCAATTAGTTCTTGCGTATAATCTTTTTAATTTTACCGTTTATTAAAGCAAAATTAAGTTTTTAAATTCAATAATAGCATACTTCAAAATTCAGGCAGAAAAGCAAATGATTATTTTAAAATACCTTCATTTGGTAGATTCAAGAGTTTAGCACATTCCAACAACTCTACACGAAAATTATTATCTTCTTCCATTTTTTTGGTTTAAATACCAATATTAAATAATTTAAAAAAATAATTGATAAAACAATATACTATCCTAATTTATTACAATATTAAGTTGCATAATTAACGCAAGTGACGCGAATAAACTCCGCATTTGCATGGCAAAAAACTTTCTTTCGCTAACATAATGTTAAAACTTAAAGCACCAACTTTTATGATAATGTCGAAGGGTCAAATGCGTAACAGAGAACCCCAAGGGGATAACCCTTGGGCATTCTCCATCTACCCAAACTGCGGAAAAAATAATTTTCAATTACGAAGGTATTCAATATAAAAACAGAAATTATATTATGCTGGTTTATCACACATACGATTTTTAATAATTTGCTCGTCTATAACCAAAGAGATTAGTTCGACACTATCGAGAATAAATAAAACTATTGATAATATTAGAGAGTCAAAGACCCTTCGGAGGAACCAGAAGTCATTAGATTCTTTTCAGAAATGAACGGTCATTACGACCTGGGTTTCTTGGTGAACAATACAGATCATTCTAAGGCTGCCAAAACCATGGAGAGATATTTCGATAATTTTTTTTTTTATTATTTATATGTACGGAAAATAATATTTCGGATGTGTTCGCAGAAAAATTTAAAGACGAAACTATAGGTGGAAACGACGATGAATTGTGTAGAACAAATTATTGAGGAAGAAGAAGAGGATGAGGGTAACGTAGAAGACTACATCTCTAATTGGGATCTAATTATTTGATGTTACTTACAGCGACACTTATTTTGGTTTTAACTATTATAAAGAAAGCACTTCTTCGTCTAGACAGTTATAATCCATCGAAGAAGGCTCTATTAGTTCGACACAATCGATAATATTGGAGAGTCAAATACCCCTCGGGGAACCGGAAGTTCTTAGGGTTTTCTCAGAAATGAACGGTCATTTCCGGTCAGGATTTATTGACCGAAGAATTGGGATTTCGGCTGGAAATTACTCGGCGGGAGAAGAAAAAAGCCATTGACCTGAGCTTCTTGGTGAATAACACGGGTTTTTCTAACACTGCAAAAACCATAGAGAGATCTTTAGATAATTTTTTTTTATGCACGGAAAGTAATATTTGGATATGTTCGCAGAAAAATTCAAGACGAAACTGTAGGTTAAAACGATGAAATTTTATTAGAACAAATTGAAGATGAGGATGAGGATTAGGTACGTCTCCTCTAATTGGGATCTAATTATTTGATGCTGCTTACGGCGTCACTGATTTTGTTCTTAACTAAAACGGGTTTATTTGAAGTTGAACTCAGAATTATTTGAACTCGAAGTAAATTCAAATGTGTTCAGAGTATGTTCATTAGAGCCCGAAGTTATTCATTTGAATCTAGTGGGGTTAAATGGACTCGAAGTAGGGTTGTTACAGCTAGTGTTGTCATTTGACACATATGACGTTCGGTCACCAGGTCTTAAATAACTAAACACAACCAACAATGAAGGAGACTCGAAAGAAGTTCTGTCCGAGAACCAAGGATTCTACTGCCACTAGGATACACTCTTATTAGATCTTTATTAGTATAATGATCTCTACCCTTCAACTAAAGGAAAGTGATGGGATTTTACGTTTATATATGACTTATTTGTCTTGGATCTTGCGGCTTAGCATTAGTTCATGTTACGACGTGCCTACGGCTAAGTCAAGTTTTCCCCTTTACAACACTGGTTGTTCACGTAAAGAAGAGATGGGCAAAGTAAGTAACATATTATTACTTATTATTTTTAATTATTTCCGACAATTTTTTACGTAATAAATAATAATAATAGATAAGTAAAGATGCAAAATTCAATCCGAACAACAAATTATTGAGTTTAAAATTTTACTCTCCAGATTACATTTGAAAATTGTAATAAGTAATAATCATACATCATAAGCAATAATTGGTAATAATACGTAAGTTAAGTATTGGGTAAAAAAATAAGTAATTATTACTTATATTATTACCTTGCCCATCTATAACGTAGAGGTATCTGATAAATAATTGACTTAATAATTATTATACTTGTATAGCGATTCGTTAAGTTTTGATTCGAAAGTGATATAGATATTAACTATTATAAGTGTATGGACAATTCTAATTAAGGTTGTAGATATGATTTTTTTTTGAGTTTAATGGTGATTAAACCATTAAAATTAGTTGATATTCGTGGTTAAAGATGCGAATAATTGTAGTAACAGAGTTGATCTGTTATGCCAATATCCCGGTTTTAAATAATAAATAACCAATATAGCAATTAGGGTCGTTATTCTAAATATTTTAAATAATACAGGCCAAACCCGACTATTTTAAAATTTTCATGAGAAGAATTTGGCAAGCATGTTTTTTTACTAATAAGTAAACAGTTAAAAGGAAATTTTTTAAGAATGGTTTATTATATACAGTAGCTTAGCACTTTTTATCCTATATTTTAAATACAGCACATTTTAAACTAATAATGTTCTAAATAATTATACCGATACTGTATTTGTAAATCAATACTTTTAAAATATTGTAAGTTAACCTATCTGTTATTAATTACTAAAATATTTTGGTTTTTTTTAGAAGAAAATTTTTTTTTGTATGCTCTATATAAAATATAAAATTTTTATATTAAAAACCAACAACTCTAACATTAAATTTAACACTTTAAGTATATTAATTAGCATTTCATTAATGTAAATTAACAGATTTTTCAGATGTCACGGGATCGTCTTTTATATTTTCTTGGATTTTTAAAACAACTTCTTTAGCAGCTTTAGGAATTTGAGTGCCAGGTCCAAATATTAAACTCACCCCTGCATCATATAAGAATTGATAATCTTGATGTGGAATAACGCCTCCAACTACTACGACTTTGTCATTCACACCAAGTCTTTTAAGCTCATTTATAAGTGCCGGTATCAGCGTTTTATGACCAGCAGCTTGTGAAGAAACTCCGATAACGTGTACGTCATTGTCAATTGCTTGACGCACTACTTCTTCGGGTGTACTAAATAATGGAGATAGATCTACATCAAATCCAAAATCACTGAAAGCTGAAGCAATTACTTTGGCTCCTCGATCATGTCCATCTTGGCCACATTTTGCTACCAAAATTCTTGGATTAACACCCAATTTTTCTTTCGTTTGCTTTATAACATAAATTAATACGAATGCATATATTAATTAAATTTCTAACAGGTTAATTAAATTACAATATCTGAATACAATATTAACCTCTATTAATTTCATTGTCTCTTCTGTTTCTTCCGCAGTTCCATAAGCAGACTTATAAGCACCGCTAGCAACACGACTAGTTGGTTCGTGGCGTCCCCAGACCTTTTCAAGTGCATATGATATTTCGCCTACAGTACATCGCGCCTTTGATGCCTTTTAATGTAAAAAAAAAAAAAAAAAAAAAGTCTGTCTTAATAAGGCCACACAAAGTTAATTCCTTGGTTTTCATAACATAAAATTTTAAAAGTGACCCGGCTTTTTATTTTAAATTATAAAAAATTTCATATGATTTTTTTTAGAGAAAAATATAAAACATATGAAATTTTTAAAAATTTTTTTTAAAAAACTGACCCAGAGATTTTATAATAAATTATATATGAAATTTTTTTTTCAAAGGTCTACAAATTTTGACCCGACCGGGTTATGTAAACCAAAAAATTTTTTGGTATGGCCTAACTATACGTAATTCAGATTTTAAAGACAAAATTATCGATTTAATAAAATTTCCATACTTCAATAGCCAATTCTAGTAAGTTTCCATTTTGTGTTTTTGCACACTCTTCCAGAACGTTTAATGCTTTTTGCGCCTAAAAAAAAAAAAAAAAACATGAATATGGTATACTTTATTGGATATCTTTTACTTATTTATATACTAACTTGTTCCTCATCTCTCGCCGCCTTGACACTATTTATACGTTTAATTTGCTCTTCTCTTACTCTAGTGTTGTCAATAGTACGGACCTCAATTGCAGCATCATTTTCAACCCGATATTTATTTACTCCAACGATTGTCTCTAAATTAAAAAAGTATACATATTTAAATACGAATATAGCAAATATTACGATTTACAATACAAAACTAACCTTGACCAGAATCGATTCTAGCCTGTCTTCGAGCTGCACTTTCCTCGATTTTTAGCTTTGGCATGCCACTTGCAACAGCTTTTGCCATGCCACCCATTTTCTCTATCTCCTCCACAAGTTCTCTCGCTGCATAATAAATATCATTCGTCAAACTTTCCATCATATAACTACCTCCCCAAGGGTCTGCAACCTTTGGAATAAATGCTTCCTCCTGAAGAATTATTTGCGTATTTCGTGCAATACGGGCTGAGAATTCTGTTGGAAGACCTACTGCTTCATCAAATGAATTGGTATGAAGGGATTGCGTTCCTCCTAATGTAGCAGCCATTGCTTCTATCGTAGTTCTAACAATATTATTGTATGGATCCTATAATAATTATTAATTAGTGTTAGAATCTCTTAATAACTGGATTTAACAGATAATTTACCTGTTCAGTAAGTGACCAACCGGATGTCTGACAATGTGTACGCAACATTAATGACTTTTGACTTTTTGGATGGAAATTTTCTTGAATCTGATGAGCCCATAAACGACGTGCTGCTCTCATTTTTGCAATTTCCTAATATTTATAAAATTTGTTGACAAGCGCTAATTTAGGAGAAATTAAATATTACGATAAATATATAATATATTAAAATTACCATATAAAAATTCATTCCAATACCCCAAAAGAATGACAATCTTGGAGCAAACTGATCAATTGACATTCCTGCTTTAATTCCTGTAAAAAAAAAAAATTTTAAGTATTTATAAAAACATTAAAATATCTTCTAATTCTTAAAAATGGACTTTACCTGTTCTAGCATACTCTAAACCATCAGCGACTGTAAAAGCTAATTCAAGAACATTGTCAGCACCAGCCTCTTGCATATGATAGCCAGATATTGAGATTGAATTATATTTTGGCATATTCTGCATAATACAAAAATAAGTAAAATAAAAACATTCGAAAAAAAAACACCAATTAAACCATACCTTTGCAGTGTAAGCAAAAATATCACCGATTAATCTCATTGATGGTTCTGGTGGATATATGAATGTATTTCGAACCATAAACTCTTTAAGAATATCATTTTGTATAGTACCAGCTAATTCATTTAATTTAGCTCCCTGCTCTAAACCCGTTACTATATACATTGCTAAAATTGGCAACACTGCACCATTCATTGTCATTGAAACTGACATTTTATTAAGTGGAATTCCATTAAAAAGAATCTATTATTCAGAAAATATTGTAAATGAACATTAATAGATATCGAATAGATTCTTAAAATATTTTTTTTATACAGACCTTCATGTCTTCTACCGAATCAATAGCAACACCTGCCATACCAACATCACCCAATACACGTTCATGATCCGAATCATATCTAAACATAAGTAAAATAGATTAGAAATTATACCACCGATTATGCTCAAACCATGAACCTTATATTTATTTTGAATTTACCCTCTATGCGTAGCCAGATCAAAAGCAACAGAAAGACCTTGTTGACCTGCTGCCAAATTTTTTCGATAGAACGCATTTGACTCTTCAACAGTACTGAATCCGGCATACTTTTGTAAAAGCATAGCGTAAATAAATAGCAAATTTGATTATAATAATATAGAGTGATCATTCACCTGGCGAATAGTCCAAGGTCTAGATGTATACATAGAAGCATATGGTCCCCTTGTAAAAGGAAACTTTCCTGGAATTTCATATTGAATGTGTTCAGCATCTGCTTTTGTATAAACCGGCTTAACCTCTATCCCCTATAATTTTTACAAACCAAAATTATTATTTGAATAATTCTGATAGCTTCACTAATAGAAATTATATATACTTCAGCAGTATGCCATGTTAACACTTTTTCTGGATCTTTACCCTTTAATTCTTTTAAAGCAAGTTCAACCCATTCTTTTTCTAAAGGAATTTTAGGTGGACGAGCAGATACGAACGTCTAATATGCAAGTAAAAACAAATTCAAATATGAAAACCTTTGAACATAAAGCAATTTATCTTTTTTTTTTTTATATTTAATTCTTCAGTTTTCTATACATTTATGAAAATTCTATAAATTTATCTTGGTCAAAAGCTTTTTATTTTTACCCTTCGTTGCGCATACTTCGTGAATGCGCATTTAAAGCCACCAAAAGCGATAACACGTTGCATCTTTTTTCTTTGAAGGGAAATATACAAAACATATACAAATTGATTTACCACGGGCAAACTCTGTCAGTTTAAAGAACATAGATATTTATTAATCAATCGTAAACTAGACAGGCATTATTAATTTGTAATTCACCTGATATAATCATACCATTATATAGCATGATCTACAATATCAGTCGATTTTTTTCTGATATTTTTTCTTCACGTGTAGCGATGTAATTATGTGATTTCATTGAGAATTTATTTCCCAATTATGCGAAATATTTAAATAGATTATGCGATTATGCGCTTTTAAAACCTCTTTTATGTATCATAGTATTTATTTATAAATACGTCCGAATTTCTGACAAAGCATTATTTTAACATAACTTATTCTTTCATATTAAATAAACGTTTGATATCCATTCAGATCCAGTTGTTTCACCCAATGAATATCTGAAAATTTTTTTAAGAACATAAATTATAATTTTTAAGATCTCAAAAAATTTTAATGTTCTCAAAAATTTTTTTAATTAATTTTACTAAATTTTACGTTCTCAAAATGAAAACAAATTTTAAATTTAATGATTTTGAGTACACCGAGAACTTTAGATATTCAACACTAGTTCCACTGTCTTAAAAGTAATTATTAAATTTTGATTTTTTAAGATAACTAATGCAAAAACATTGTTTCTGACCCACTTGGATCACGTTTTTGACCTAAATTTTTAATTTATCAATTAGCCAATTAGAATAAAGATGATTAATTAAACAAAAAGTTGTTTTTTTTAAAATTTTGAGTAAAGGTTTTTTTTAACTATTAAGGCTGCTTTCTTGGCTAATTAGATTTTTTTATTTTTTTTATTTTTAAAGTAGTTTACATTGCCAGATGATTTTTATTAGTTTGATATATGAGATTATACATAGGCAATCTTTACAGTTTTCAATTACATAAAGAGTATACAACAAGTTACATATACAACTTTAGTCATTGTTTAATTTAAGTAGTTCACTGCATAGATGTTAGATCACTTGTTAGTATTACACTATGCTGCTATATCTGTAATCTACCTGTGAGTTGTCTATTTAAATATTCTGTTCAATTAACTTATTCTTGTTATAAACTAACATTATTGTAATACTTAACTGTTTAAGTTAGCTAGCTCATTACAGATCTATTTTTTGACTTTAGCTTAGATCTTCTTAAGATACATATTGTTCAATGTATTATAAGCATATAGAACTTTAGCTTAGATTTTATCAAAATATATATTATCTAATATATTGTAAGCATGTAGAACTTCAGTTAACCTTGAAGCAAATCTACTAGAGTAGTTTGTATCTATTTTACAAATTCATCTAGTTTAGATCTTTGCAATATTTATATAACTTTAGTTCTTACTATAGTTCTTTACTAGTATCTGTATTCTCTCTCTTAGGATATTTTACAAGACAAATCTTCCTAATCTAGTTAGCTGTTAAGTCAAGTTGGTGTTGCTAATTCTCTAATATAAATTAGATTTACTTATACCTATCTTAATTTATATCTTTCTTGATAATATTTCTTGTTAGATTAAATATTAACTAGCAGCTAATTAGATTTTATTAATTTATTATTATAAAATTATATATATAATAATTTATCTTTTAAAGTTTGTAATTTTTTTTTAACTTAGATGATCTTACTCTTTATTTATTAAGAGAAAATATATATAATATTATAACAAAAATAAAAACTAATTTATATTAGCTATAAATATCTGATAGTTCTATGAACTTAATGATATAGAGATCAATAGAAAAAAATTAGAACTTCTTATAATAAACCCTTATCTAACAAGAAGTCTAGATGATAATAAAACTGTAATTATAGTAGGCAAAAACAAAGATATAGTTTTTGTGAAAAGAGGTACAGAAGTAATCAGATATTTTGAAGTTTGGCTCTCAGAAAAAGGAGAAAACAAATATAATACAAAAGTAATTACAAAAGAAATCTCTAAGATATGTAAAGCAATAAAGTTCAAAAGAGTATCAGTTAGCCAACTAGTCTACTTGAACAATTGTATTCTGCTACCAAGTATCGAATACAAATTACAGATATCATTCTTGTCTAAATACAAATGTGAACAAATACAAAGACCAATTTAGATCACAATCAAGAACAAAATAAAGCTAGCAAGATTAGCAGCGAATAGTCTATGTAGTCATAATAAATTGATAGGTCTGAGATTGATATAGCAGAATCAAATAGTATATTACTACACAGAGCTAGTATTATATTTAAACTAAGAAAGTGAAATAGAAATAACAACTTACCTTTACTTAAAAGATGCTTAATTCAAATACAAATCAAAATTTAGTTTACTCAACAATAGATATAAGTTGGTTATAAGCAATCTCAAAAATAACCTAATATACAATATTATTTAAGTATAACAAAATTAGAATTTGAGTTTTAGAAAATATATACAAACTTGAATAATCTAGAAGTTAGTGGTATAGAATTGAGTAACTTACTAGAGAAGAAAGTATTAAAAGACTTTATCAAAAGCAAAAACTTGAATATATTTATCACAAATCAGCTAATAGAAGTAAAAGATAGTAGCTTTCTATTCTGGCAACAACTCTACTTATTAAAAAGTTGCAAAGCAAGAGGGTACAAACCAAACTAGTTTAACAAAATTGAAAAGAAAATACTAGCAGATAATATTACAAGAGAATTAGCAGAAGACTACAAGCTAATAGATATAAACCAAGAAGCAATTAAAACAAAAAAACAAAGAATAAATTGAGACCGAAGAAAAAAAGAGTAGATTATTACAAAAGTAAAAAACATACTTTTTATAGACAAAATAATCAAAAAAAACTGAAGAAAAATTTTCTATAGCTCACTGAAAAATAAAGAATTCAAACAACATATATTGAACTATTTTGACAAAATATAATAGATGCTATCTTGGTAAGAAAAATAATACAGATTATATAATTAGTAAATATATAAATAAGTGGTATCAAGTAGTAAAAGTAATAGTTAAAAAAGAAAAAAGTTTAGTAGAACTAAAGATTCCCTTAGCAGCTTATGCAGATCAACTAAAGCAATATAATTAGAAAGAATTAAATTATTAAAGTAAAGTTTGAATTAATGTTCTAAATTTAGAAGAAGTGATAATTCAAAGAGTAATAGAAGAAGAAGATATTCAAAGAGAACTTAGTATAGTATTAGAGAGCCTAAGAGAAAAAGAGGTAATAGATATATATATAAACAGGTCATAAGAAGAAAGGAATTCAGGAAGTAATATAGACAAGAAAATAGAAATAGAATAAATAGTAGCTAGTAAAGAGGATAGTAGTCTTGACAGCATTAGCTTTAGTAGTAAAATAGCAGACTAGTCTTCATCAATTCATGCAGAACTTGATGCAATCTAGATAGTAGTGTTAGTAGTACTATCTAGTATAAGAGTAAATATTTTTACAGATAGCTAAGTAGCAATAGACAGTTTATAAAACATTAAGCAATCCCAAAGTATATAAAACTTATTCAAGATTAAAAACTACAGTTTAGTTAGACAAATCCAAGAGTATTATAAAGCCAAAAGTGTAGAGCTTAGTCTAACAAGTCAAAGAGTATAGTAGAAACTTTTGGAATAACAGAGCTAATGAGTTGGCAAAAGATAGCTTAAGCTCAAATAAGATATTAAGAGTAAAGGATATTAATACAGACAAGTTGAAAGTCTTGCTAAAGTGGAATAATAAGTTAATTAATTGCTCAATCAGATCTTTTGCAAATATTACAACATCTATTACATATGAAACTGAATAGGCAGAGCTGAGTAGCTCTAAAGATATAACAAACCCAAAGTCTAAAGGTAATAGTAATGAAGATTTGAACTAGAATATAACATAGAATGTTCTAAAAAGTTAACAAAGCAAAAGATGCACTAGTTTCAAAAAAAACAAGACATTAATATTCAGAATAAAATGCTTGAATAAGTTATTACTAACTCAAAATATATGTTACTTATAATAGCCAAAACTTTATCAGAATGATATATATATAGCTTGTTTCATAGCAAAAGAAATATTTAGTCATCTAGTAGAATGTGTAGTCTACTAAAGAATTTGGCATCATACTGAAGTAGCTATTATAGAAGAGCTAAGTTTAAAACTTTTAAAAAAGTGGAACATCTCTATACCAGATTCAAGATTAAAAGAAGTGATCTTAAGAAGAGATTTAAAAACTCAAATCAAGAGAAAAAAGCTATATATCTAAGGTTTAACAAACAAAAACCAAGTTAAAGAAATGAGAGATCTAGGATTTTCAAACTCTAAAGCCAACTAGGTAATATTTTGTTTTATTGATATCTTTTGAACAAGCTTTTTTGAAAGATTATAGAAGTTCTATTATGAGGTTATGTCTGATTAGTAAAAAGAAAAAGGCATCAACTTTCAGAAAAAAAAACTAAAAAGAAGAAAAGATATAGAGCAAAATTTTTGAACAAAAAAAACAATATAGCTACTGAAAGTATAACCAAGGAATCAGCATCTAAGAAAAGTGAAAGAATTTTAAAAGAGGCAAACAATAAGATAAGGAGTTGAATCAAAGGAAAAAAAAGAGAAGGCTGAATAAAATTCAAAAACAAATAAGGCATTCTTGATATAGACTAATAGTAGTCTTCTGTAGATCACAATTAGATATTATGTTTTAATATTAGGAGGAAAAATGCTGCTGTAACAGATCATATTTAAGTATCTAATAGGCAGCTGAGTGAGTTCAGAGTTGAAACAAAGAGAGCAGTCTTAAAATTAGAGTAGTTTTAGTTTTTTGTATTTGTTATAATACCTTTAAAGATTTTCTCTTAATAAAATGATAGACAAGATCATCTAAGTATAAAAAAAAAAAAAAAAAAAATTTATTAGTTATATAACTGCTTTCTTTTTCTAATTTTGAATTTACTCAGTTAAGGTTTATAATTTTTTTTTTTTAAAATTCAGCAATCATGTCGTGACTTTATTTAGATTTGTTTTTCATAAAAAAAACACCATTATTTAGCAATATACTATCTAATATCTAATTTTTTAAGTCCCGACTCACCCAGTTATCCTATAGATACCTATGTGCGATCTGCTATAGTAACCTTTTTCCT
>CAJVPM010001401.1:0-12155 GCA_910592325.1 Scutellospora calospora | reverse complement strand
AAGCTATATGTACAACTTTAGTTATTGTCTAATTTAAGTAGTCTGCTATACAGATGATCGACCATCTGTTAGTTCTATACTATGCTACTATACTTGCAACTTGCCTGTGAGTTACCTATTTAAACATTCTGATCATTAACTCTTCCTCCTATTCCAAACTAATATCACCACTATGACCAACCACTTAAGCCAGCTAGTTTACTTGTGGATCCATTCTCTGCATAGCTTAGGTCCTCTCAGGATGCATATACCCAATGTATTGTGAGTTGCAGAGCTCCAGTTAATCTCAGAAGTAATTTCTACCAGAGTGGTCATGTGCCTATTTCACAGATTTATCTGAATTAGACCTTTGTTGATGTTTGTATGAATCTAGTTCCTGCTGTAGCCATCTACCAGATATAGTTCACCAAGTTCTAGCTAGATATTTCATGAGATAGATCCTCCCAATCTAGTTAGCTGCTAAGCCAAGTTGGTGTTGCTACTAATGCAAGGCACTAGGCAGCATTGCACAGTGGACTTACTCACACCTATTGATCTCACATCCTTCGTATTCAGGTTTTTCACCAGATTAGGCATTAACTGGCTTGACTATCGAAATCTATACTACTTCACCAAACTTGAAATTTCTACTATACAGGTCCCCTGCACGTAGATCCTATCAAGATTTATTCATGCAATATAACTCGAACATTGTGTCACATTTCCAATGTCCAATTAACATTGGTGCAATATGATTTACAGGGTTGTAACCCTCAGAAATGAGCAGAGTTTACTGTAAGTTGGATACAAAGGTCCTGGTAATTATTCAAATTCATCTACAGTGAGATTTGAACCCCAGACTTCTTGTATAGCAGTCTGGCAACCTAACCACTACACTAAGATCATCAGATCTTTCTAAATATTCATTTATAGATTTTTATTTTGCAATATCCTTAAATATTTTATTAGTTTTTCTTTTTTTTATATTTACTAATATTATTAATAATTGTAGTTGAGATTGGCTTATACTAAGGATTTAATTTATTTTAATATAAAATTTTAAAATTTTTTTAAGCTTTTTGTATACTGTTTTTTTTTAATATTTAGTTAGACTTTAGAGTTAGAGTTATTAATAAAAAAGTATAAGTAGATTTTAGCAAGTATTATAAATTTTAATAAAAATCTAAAATTTAAGCATAAGTCATTCTCAGCATAAGTTACTACAATAATTAATTCATTACTAGTTTCATCAATTATTCAGCTGCTATTGTAGCAAAAGAGAAATTAGTTCAATATTATTTTAAAACAAATATGACTATAATGTTTTGTATAGTACTAGATCTGAGAAAAAAGTTTTACTATTTTGTAAAAAAAGAATTTTCTGATGATGAGATTAATAGAACAAAAGTATTGTATAGTTTTTTTTTCTATTTTATTTTATTTATTTATTTAGTTTTTATTTATTTTAATGATTTTTTTAATTATTTTTATTATTATTTAATTTTTTTTAATTTGTAAATAATAAATTTATCTTTTATATTAGAATGCAAAATTTTTTTAAAACTGAATATATAGCATTTTCTAATAGTAATATATTATATAGTATATTTAATAATAATATAAAGTCATCTATACAATCTATACTAGATACAAATTTTGATGAAGATAAAGAAGATATTAATAAACTTAAACTTTATATATTAGAGAAACTAGCTAATAAAAAAATTAATATATTAGCTTAGTAGAAAGTAAGTAGTAGTACTGGTTAAAAATATTAATTTTTACTAAGAAATATATAGTTCAAATATTTATTTAATTATAATAAATATATTTAAATAAATTTACTATAATTAAGTGAATATTTGAACTATATATTTTCTTAGTAAGTTATTTTATTAATATAATAATGAATAAATTAACATAATATTTAGATATATCAGATTTAATTCTCTTGACTTGCTTGTATAGCTCATAATTACTTAGTAATTTCTATGTAATCTGTTGTATCTGAATACATCTTTTCTTTAAGTAAAAATATGATAACAAACAAAAGGTTCTGTTTGGCATCTAAAACTATTAGAGTATTATAGTGCTTTTAATTATAGTTGCAAGAGCTATTAAAGGAAAAGTTGTAGAGTTTTGAACTAGATTTACTAAATAAATAAAATTAAAAATTAAAAAAAAAAGATTAAAAAAAAACAAAAAAAAATTTAAACTCTTTTCCATAACTCACTCCACTATACTACACCAAAATAGAAAAAAAAGAAACAACAAAAACAAAGAAAACCTTCTTCTGAAAAGAACTTTAAGTAAAAGAAAACTACTACCAACAAACAAACTAACAACTATTATTTCAAACAGCAACTTCATTGTGCTGAAAAACACAGAAATAACTGAAAAGAGATGCTGCCTCTCTAAAAACAACATCAATATCACTTCCCTCAAAAACAATAATATACTCAATGACAACAACAAAGACAAGATGATGTCAACAAACATATCAACTCCAGAACCTATCCCCATACAACTTGAACACCCTAAAGAAATCCTTGACTTAACTATCATCAACGCAAATGAACTAACTTATAGAGTTATCTTTATTATTCCTACTTCTTACAACTAGCAACAGCTCTATATCATAGATTGTACCAAAACAACTATTATAAACAATATAACCCTTTATCCAAAATACTAAATTGACTACATCACTAATAGTTACTCTGCTCTTCTCTTCACGCTAACAAAACTCTCTAACAATACCATAAATATCACTCCTATACAAATTACAACTAACATCACCTAATCTTTATCACTTATTCAAATCTATCAGAATAACAAAACTAACTACCTAGTGATGAATACCCATAAACAAAATTTCACATTTCTCATAATTCCCCATTTGCTGCTACTCTTCTCAACACTACTTCAACAACAACTATGCCCAATACTCATGTACTCTCACCAGAAATTAGTGATACAATATCAATAGATACTAATGATATATAACATAATACTACCCATTTAACAACTGAACACAACCTCAAACTGACTAACAACTCTAACACTCAAAACACAAACTCCTATATACAAACAGTATCAGAGGACTATAGTACAACAGACTACTAAAACCAATCATGAGTAGATCAAATAGAGAAAGATACGCATAATGCACTAACATTATATACACCCATAAAAACATAAGCTAGTTGACTAGCATTTCCTGCATCATGCAAAACATATAACATATATATAGATGAAAACAAACTAGAGGAATACTCATATGACCCATACTCTAACAGCTCAGGATCTGAAAATACTAACACCAAACTCTTCTATAGCTAAGTGCTTCAAAACAACTTTTCTCCAAACACAAATCTCTACAATGATAGCTATAACATTAGCGAAACATAGCCAGACAAACTTATAGATAATATAAACTCTAAGCTTAATAGCTTCAACACATCTACTTGGTACTATGACCGTATTATCAATATATTTGTATCTACAGAAGGTATTTAAGAATTTGTAACTTATTAACTACAAACCAAACCTATTCTACACAATATTCCATTAGCTATAATACTAAAATTTAAATACTTCAATACTCAATTTTTTACTTCCTTTACCTGCTATAAACAGACTACTTATGTGCACCAGATACAATTTGAAGAAATGCTTACAATAGCAACTAACAACTACAAATATATCTACAATATCACAATCCTCAATTGAGAAACCAGAAATACTATCTTAAAAATACTTAAAATCTACATAGATATTCAATACTTGCTTAGCACTAACTTTACATACTTAAGTCTCTTCCATATAGCTAAAATCATCCAATACTGGAGAGAATTTATATGACTAGACAAAATCAAATAGAATGAACTCAAACAAGCAATTAACAAAGCCCAACTATCTCTACTTGTTCTACTACCAAAAGACCCTTCTTTATTAACAGAACAAATACAAAGATTACTCCCTTTTGAACTCCTAATTGCTAACTGTAACAATACTAAAGAAATAGTCATAGCACTTAGAAAAATTTACTTTTTCTTACAATTACCTAGTAGCTACTTCATCAAACTACCTCTACTCTTTAGAAACCCTATGGATCTTAACGAGGAACTAAAAAACTTTTTCCCAATTACAAAATGGAAAACTTTAACCACCTTTCCTTTTACTGTAACAAACTTCGTAACTTTTACAACTTCAAAAGCAATCTATCTAACTCATATTTCAACCTCCCTCCTCTTAAATCCCAACTACCTAGTATCTATCATGAGCTTAACCACTTAGTTCCCATACTCTTTCTACTTGATACAAGTGATCTTAGCACTAATATTACTACTATAGTCACCCTTCTATGCAAATATTACACATTTAAAATGATACCTAATGACTACTTTATTACTAAACCAATTCTACCACAAGATCTTATCAAAATCCAAACAAATACTAACTTCACATACTCTATCACAGAAGATGACATAGCCAAGGAATTCTTCTAACAAGCATTCAAAAGATACAAGATCATATTCCCAATTCCAACATGCATAATGACTGCTAACCCAACTAACAAACCACCACTTCTTGACAGAATATCTATTACTATCAATCATAGCCTCTCATTTCTAATCATATCATAACAACAACTAATCAATATAGTAAAGACCCTCTATACTCACTACTACTTCAACAAAATCTTAAACTAATAGATTAATATATCTACAAATATTAAAGGGAAAAACCTAGCTACAACTGATAAAAAGACTAAAACTCTACTAGATATTTCTACATCTCTAGAAGAATTACAAAACCAACTATATACAAAACAAATTAATATCAATATTCCTATTACAACACAGAAAGAAATCAATCCTATATTACAAACTCTATGACAAAACTATATCATCAACCAAATATCTGACTATCTCTTAAACCTACTATCTCTACCTAACCCTATTTGGGACCTTTTTATTCAACCCAAAATATGAATACATATTAACAACAAATAACTAATACACACAATCCTATACTATCTTTCAACATCTTTAACAATCTAACTAATATTACTTCCTTCTTACCTACAAGTACTTATACTACTACATCCCAAAGGTTAACTATATCTCACTCTTTCAAAATAGCTATACATAATATACAAGGGTTTAATACTATCACCAAGCAACAACTATAGACAGAATACTGCTACAACAATAATTATGACATAATTAGTATCACTAAAACCAAGCTATCTAAAAACTCCTAGCATAATACCTCACTATTTAACTCTGTATATCTTTTCTATACATCTAACAACAATCTATCTAGTTCCATCTGTATACAACAATCTAGTCTAGGCACTGCAATTATGATCTGTTTCTACTTAAGACCTTATATTCACAATATTCAAACTCTATCTAATACCGCTATCACTATTTACTTCTACTTTTCATACAAGAATCGAATTAGATTTATTTCAATGTACCTACTATCTAATCATGCACAACTCAGACTCAATACACAACAACAAATAATAGACTGAATTAAACAAGTACAAACCAAACAAATACATCTAATCATCACCAGAGACTTTAATTATAACCTTAATCAGGATCTTACATCTAATCTTTCTAAATATCTTACTAATAACAACTTTATTTCTACTATTAACTATCTCCTTCTACACATACCTACTTGGCAAAAAGCTGATTCAAGTAGCCAAATAGATGAAATATGGATTCCCAGACAACTATTCTATATATTCAGCACCCAACACTTCACAGTTCTAAACTTATCATACATAGTGACTATTAAATAATAGAAATCTACTGGCTTTTCAACCTAACATACAAACCCTCAAAATTCATAAAACAATCATAACACAAAATCTACAGTTACAAAGCTATGAATACTGAAAAGTAAGACAACTTTCAAACAGCAATCACATCCTATCTTACTTAACAAATAAATACTATTATAGATACTAACATATTAATTAACAAACTATGGCATATTCTTCAAACAGCTATACTTATATCTGCAAACAAACATATACTCTTCTTATACTGAACTAACAAAACCTACAAAACCTTCTCTCCTGCAGCAACTAAACTTCACAATGCTCTTAACAATATCAACAATATCATACAAACTCTAACCAAACTCAATGAAATACCAGAAGACCTAGCTATCACAAACACAATACCAAACCTTAACTCCAAAATTATCCAAATTAACAACAATACTGATCTTGAAATCTCTCTAATTCTACTACACTAACTATCACTTTCTAACATAACTTCTTTTATACAAAATCTCAAAGCATACTAGAAAACAATCTATACTGCATGAAATATTGAGAATAATACTGCATAAAATGAACAGATTCAACAATGAATAACCAAAAGATATAATGACTTTACTAACAATACTACTTCAATAATCAACAGCATTCTCGAATGATATCACGAACCTGCAATCTTCTATAACATTCACACTGAATCAGAACTAATACATAAACTCATACAAATCAAACAACTGATCAGAGCTCACTATGAATAATAGACAAAATATAACTCTTTTGACCTATCAGAATAGTCTAACTGGCAACAATAATACTAGCCTAAACTATATATTCAACAATCATAATATCAGAACTTAAATGATCCCATCACTTCTCATGAACTACTTACTACTATTAACAACTCTTTGTACAACAAAGCATCTGACCTCACACTAATATCTAATGAAATGATCAAAAAAGCTAGCAACACTTTTTATAAACTACTCCTACTACTACTTAACAAGTACCTCATCACACAAAAGATACCTAAGAATTAGAAACAAAACAACATTTTCTCTATATCCAAAAAACCAATATTTATAGAAGAACTGAACCATACTCGCCCAATTACTCTTATTAAACATACATAGAAAATCTATACTAAAATCATTACTAACTATATAAATACTATACTCAACCAATACCTCATCTTAAACTCACACAACTATGTCACTCTACTATACTTGACTACTACTACACCTATCTAAATACTATGACATATCTTAGAAGATACCTCTTAACAAAAGAAAAAGATCTAGATCTTATTACAGGATATGAGTAAAGCCTATGATATAGTCTATATCCCACTACTAATAAAAGCTCTCAATAGAATCAAAGTTCCAAAAATAATACAACAAATTATCCTTAACATCTACTCACAATGTCAAAACCAAGTTATTACTAATCTCAGAAATACAGATTTATATACTATATAAGATGGTATTGATCAAGGCGAAACAATCACTTCCATACTATAGCACATATACTATAACCCACTTCTCTCTACTATCTCTAATACTTACAAAGGCTATATGCTCTCTACAACTATCAACCCAACTCCTTCTTTTAACAAAATTACTTCCTTCAATACTTCAGTACTTGTATATATAAACAATATACTTTAGATAGCATATACATAACTTCAACTTCAACAAATTATCAACACAGCATCATCCTTTTATAAACTCGCAAAAATCAATATCAACTCTACAAAATCCTTCCTATGCATTAACAACAACTCTACTAATAAGCCTCCTCTATATTTTAACTATACTACTCTAACTTCTATTAAGCTTAAAGACACTTTTAGATTCCTTGGATACTATTTTACTACTTACAAAAATCACATGCCTATTTATAAAATTATTACTAATGAAATCAATTAAGCACTCACACTTATTAAAAGGAAAAAAATTACTGACAAGCAATGTATTTATATAATTAATACTGTTATAATATCTAGATTTAATTACTATATCCTAAATACAATTATACCTCTATCGATCTGCAACAATCTCATCAGAAAATATACTACTATCATTAAGCACAAAGCAGGAATAGCTATATCAATACCCAACTCTACTCTCTTCTATTACTAAATCTACAACCTACAACAATTATGAAACAACCAAATTCAACACCACATCTCTAATACAACTATGCTCCTAAATGACTTCAACTACAACAACAATACAACAACTTGTATATATCTTTAACAACTTCAGAATGCTGCTTCTACAACCCAAAATATCTTACTCTCTCTAACTTCATCTTATCACCTCCATATAACTATACTACTACTGCAATCATCATTATAGAAATGCATAAACTTGGAATTACACTGCTAAGCAGAATAAACTCATGGCCAATTACCCTCAAATTCAAAGAACACAGCATCGACCAAATAATTAACTAATACCAAACCCATATGTCATTAAAGCAAAAACTAACAAGATGAATATCTTTGCTATCAAGCAGATTACTAATTACAACAATACTACTCCACTACTATGGAAGTTCATCACACATACTACTAACAAAACTCCTTGAGGACCTATACCCAAATGGTTTCATCAACTAATATCAGTTCTAACTACTAAATCAACTCTGAACTACTTAACTTCATTAGCAAACTCATTTTCCTAAACCCATACATCCTACTTATCAAGGAACCTACTAAACATACCTAAATTACTACAACTCATAAAAATACTACAATTATTAGCAGAAGTTCTAAACTCCAAAAACAATATACTAATATTATACACTAAATACTCATACCTACTAACAATAAACTACAACTACACAGATGCACAGGATACAAACTAACATATCTCTAAACAGCTTCAACTACTGTATCATACAAACTAAAACTATCTATCTATTACTTATCTGAGTTTCACATACTTACCTACTCCAATCTAATATTGATAATATCTATTTAATATCTCATTTAAAACTAAATAACTGCAATTCTACTAACACCTCTACTACCACTTACAGACACAACAAACAAAATCTTATCAATACTATCTTCCAACCTGAACTAGTAACTGAACTGATGCAAAACTTGAGAAGTATTTTTTCTCATCAACACTAATATATTATTAATATCATATCACACATTAACTATCCCAAAACTATACAAACAAGCA
The DNA here is from genome assembly GCA_910592325.1 of Scutellospora calospora. Taxonomy (NCBI): domain Eukaryota; kingdom Fungi; phylum Glomeromycota; class Glomeromycetes; order Diversisporales; family Gigasporaceae; genus Scutellospora; species Scutellospora calospora. Next base: position 3,176 of record CAJVPM010001401.1, on the reverse strand, counting down.
TATTATTCAGCTAGAACCTAAATAATACTAATACTTTTACTTCTCAAATCAATCAATAACAATCTCATATTAGAGCAATTTGTATTGCAATTATCATTATACTTCTAATACTCCTACCAAATCACAATATCATAATTAATACTACATCCAACTATATTATCAATACATACAACTTTTTAAACTCACAAACATCCTATTGATTTAACAAAATCTAAAAGAATAAACACTGGCCCCTATGGTATTTTATCTTTATCTTAGTTACATGAACTAATACTCAACTACAATTAAATCTTACTAAAAGTACAAACAAGCTTATTGCTAACCTTCTTCAGATACTTTTACTTACCTTTGCAGTTGCTAATATTGATTATAATACTTTATCTCTACTTTCCAACAAACACTAATTGATAATAAAATCTGAATAGTAATCAAATACATACAACAAGCTAACTACACTGCCACCTGGTACTTACAATAATTAACTCAAAACTAGAACAGCATACATAATACTACAGACTAGGAAGCTACTCACAAATATATCAATATGCATAATACACCTAATAGTCTTCAAACCTCTCCTAAATACTCAACAATCAAAGTATTTAAAATAAAACTCCTCATGGATGAACTCCCAACTTAGCAAAACCTCTATATATGCTACTTAAAAAAAAATAGCTACAGCAGAATGTCAACGATGCAAACTTGCTATTGAGACTAATACTCACTAGATTATCTGCTATAACAACTCTATCTTATTTTCCAATATTATTAATATAGTTGCTACCAAGTACATAAACAAATACATCAAGAAGATATACCAGAATCTAACACCAGATATCTGTAAACTATAGTTGAATACCTCAATATATCCCCTCTTCACCTCTCAGTAGACACAATTCTCATACTTCAATGCCTTATACTATTAACTCTAACTACTAACCTTTCCCAACACCTAACAACTCCAGATAACAAAATATCTCATAGTACATACCTACTTCATAAAACTATCTAACAAATATATAAGCAAATCTAGATCTTATGATACTAATAGCTATCTGCTATTATCTCTACTACCACCTTAAGCAATGCACTAATTTGTACTCCACCAGCTTCTCTAGAACAAATCCATACTCACAACTATACTATATAGTTAGGCAAAAACAAAATTGACAATTGAGAAAAAATCTATGCCAAATCTAACACCACTAATACATATATAGTAACTATTCAACACCAAATCTAGATAAGGTCTTTGGCCCACTCTGGTAGAGTATAAGCCAAGAAGTAAACTAGCCCTAGCTTAGGTAATAGTAGTTAATTAATGTAATATAATTATATTGTCCTTATATTATTAAACTCAATAAAATCCAAAGCAAGGCCTCATTCTATAAAAAAAAAAAAAAATTAAAAAAACAAATAAAATAAAAAAATTAGAAAAATAAATAAAGTAAAAAAAAATTTAAATAAAAAAAATAGAAAAAATAAATAAAATAAAAAAAATTTAAATAAAATTAAAAAAATTTATATATATATAAGGTAATAAAAATTTATTTATAATTTTTAATACATTTATAATATTTTACATATTTTATCTTTAAGAAATACAGTATTATTTTAACTGTTCAAGCTGAAGCAAATGCATTCATCATATTATAGACTTTTTAGTTGATAATAAACTTGAAATTTTGAAATATAAAATCAAAGCTGCTATAACTTAAGGTGCATTCTAAAATTTATAATTAAATTATTAAATATTAAAGAATAAAAATAATAAAACAAACTAGCAATACTAATAGAAAATATAAAGTACTTTGGTAATTATATTTTTTTCTTGTTATATAAAGAAATTAGTAGTTACTTTTCAAATTGTTAATTTAAAATTTAAAATATATATATAAACTTAAAATTTGTAACTTATATATATTGCTTACACAGAATCTTATATATAGGTTATAATAAAAAATATCTGTAAATTAGTTTTTTAAGTTATCACTATTTTAGACTTATCATATTATATTATAATATAATAAGTTTAGAGAAGTAATAATATAAAAGATTTATATACAGGTTCCTTTTTATCATAACTCATATCTATTATCTTTAAATTTGATATAACTCATATATATTATTTTTGAACTTGAACATATTCATAAACTTTTAAACTAAACTTGAACTAAATCTGAACTAGCTCTAAAAGTTCAAAATTAAACTGAGCTCAAACATCTTTTAAAAAATTGTTTAGTTCAGGTTTAGTTTGATATTTGAACTAAATCTAAATTTAATTAAAATATGAGTTTAGTTTAAATTTGTCAGAGCACTACCTACTAGAATAGTTATAACTCATTTAGATTTAAATATAATTATATTATTAGTTGAGATACTATATTTAATTTATTTAATAGACCAAATATATAGTTTATAGTATACTAGTCTTTCTAGAAGATAAAGAGAATTTTTAAGATATTTTTTAAGATATTTATATAAATAGCTAACTTTATTTAAGCTAAAGTTATAATAGATTAAAAGTAAGTTTAATTATATAATATTTGTTTAAAGATTCTAAAGTAAAATTTTATATTAAACCACTTTATTTTTTTTTTAATTTCAATTTATAGGTTAAGATAAAGTCTTGTCTCTATATTTATTAAATAAAATTTAGTTAAAAGTTTCTATAAATACTTGATAATAAATTATATATAAGAATTAAGCTCAGATAATAATAATATAACTAAGAAAAAAGTTGGTCTAAAGCTAAAACTAAATTAGAATTATTTGTAATCTAAATTTACTAAAGTGATTAAAATTTATCTAAACTTAATTAAAGAAAATAAAGTTTGTAAAGAAGCTATATTTAATTTAATATATTGGCTAGGCTAAAAGTTTTTGTATAGTAAGTTTAGTTAGTGATATATAGTTATATTAAGAAGAAAGCCTATATAAGTTATATAATTGTTGTAGAATATGATGTTGTTTCTTTTGTTTTATTAGAAGTTTAAATATAGTATATAAATATTATATTAATACTTTTAATTAGTATATTCAGAGTAGTCATAATACAAGATCAACTCTTCTTATCGATCCTCTGACCACTTTTTTCCAAAAAGAAAACCCGACCTGTGAAAACACTTTTTTATTATACAGATAACAATATTCTTTCCTAAGTGTTCTACGACGTA
>CAJVPM010001400.1:0-12156 GCA_910592325.1 Scutellospora calospora | reverse complement strand
ATACCATCTTGTTATATAAATATACTAATTTCTTTCCTAATTGATATTATTAATCAAATAAAAAAAAAAAAAAAAAAAAAAAAAAAAATAGTTATGTAAACCCTTAAAAAAAATTTCTGCTTACAATGCTTTGTCATATATATATATATATATATATATATATTTCATAGAAAAACTTGTTATAAAATCATTAAATAAAATTTTTTTCATCATTTAAATCCAAAAATACCACCAATTTAACATACTCTTCTAAATCTTTTTTAATTTTATCCTACTTCCTTTTGTAATTTGAATAATAATCATGTTCGAATGACTTTTTGAAGATAGATAAGATTTTGTCATATCTTGAAAGCTCTATATTAACATGTACTTCATCTAATGTTTGTTTTCTTGTACAGAATTTAATTAATACATCAAAGTTTTTCTCAAAATCATAACTACTATAAATACTTAATATAAGTTTGTTTAAAGGTGCATCACAATAATTAAGCAATAAATCAATGTGCAAATTTGATAGAGAAGCGTACACTATGTCAAGGTATTTCAATGTCAATGGTAATTTTTCAGCAAAGTGCATAATATGTGTATTCATCACTTCTTCTAGTTCATCATTTTTCTAGCCTAAGGTTAGAGAGTTAAATTTTTGTAAATGACTAATAAATTTTAGGAGTAGTTAAGAGGAAAGTTTAACCTGATACATACAAGGATGAGTGATATTTGAACAGATATCTAAAATTATTTCAAGTAATAATGTAAATATAGTAATTTTCTGTTTAAAACTACCAAATTTAAATCATTGTAATGATATGCTAAACTTCTTCAAAATTAGTAATATATAGCATATATCAATAGAGAAGTCATAATTGATTATTTCTAAATTACTGATTTTCCAAAGACTAGAATCTAATAGTTCAAATATTTGCTCTCCATTTCTACAAGATGAGACATAAGAAACTTCTAAATTTTCACAATCAGTTAACATATTAAACTCTGCTCTATAACAAGAATAACTATCACCATATTCATCTTCAGAAGTATCTATAATAATTTTTTTTAATGCGTTATTTTAACTTTTTAAGGCTAAAATTACTTCATAAAATTCATTTAGTAATTTTATATACACATCAAAATTAATTTCTAAATGTTCACAATTCATTAATATGTTAAACTTCTCCTAATAAAAAATTAACCTATTTATAGTAATTTTTTTAATAGTTTTTTTTGATTTCCTAAGGCTAAAATGATACTATAAAATTCAGTTAGTAATTCTTTTTTAGCAGATCCAAAATATATATACTAAAATTCTTTATCGAAACTAAAACCAAAATATCTAAGTTGTTTCTGTAATTTAATAATACTTGTAAATATATTGTATAATGTCTTATGAGAATTATACTTGACATAAACGCTCATCTCTGTAATTTTAGTAGCACTTTTTTCCAAGATTCTTGATAATATAATAGAATTTTTAGTATAAAATTTATCATATGTATCTATAGATAAATAACAAAGTCCTGAAAAAAGTTGCACATCTTGTTCCAATAAGTAAATTATTTCTGGTTTTATTTAAATGAAATCATCAAAACTATCTAAATAAAATTTAGATAAATTAGCATCAGATTTTATAAAAATTTTAAGTAATAGATTAAATAAATTATTCTTTAGCTCTTCGGTATTTTTTTGCTGAAAGTTAATCTATTGATAAACTATATATCTTAAATGAATTGAACTAAGTACTTCTAAAAATTTTGCATAATTAAATAGAATATTGGGAAATTCAGAAATTAAACTATATTTTTTTAAAATAGATTTTCTATCATCATCAAGGGATTAAAAGTATATAGATATAAATGGTGAATTTTTTTTTAATGAAAATGTAAATAGATTTCACCAAAAAACAGAAATTTAAATTTTACACCAATGCTAGCTCACAAGTATGTATAAATGTAAGAAAGAAGTATCTTATATAAATTGTTAATGATTTCTAACATTAGTTCTGGCATATCACCCAAAAAGATTTTTGATGCTATGAGAAAAATGTATACGTATTAAAAATTTTGTACTTGTTTTTTTTTATTTATATAGTAATATGTTATACCTTATATAATCATACTACATTGTTATACGTATAGATTTTTTTAAACATTGAATATATTAGATAAAAAGCTAATTATATAAACTCAAACCTCTTTAACTACATAACTTACTATTCATTTTTTACTTATCTGATATCTATTACATATTTAAAAGAAGCAAATATGTAGTAAATACGAACATAACAATAATCTAATATTTATTTTCTAATTTAACCTTCATATTAAAACTGAGATCTCAAACTTAGCTCTATGTTTTGACAATAAAATATTTTTTAAACGAGGCTATATTTTTCTATTTTTATCCTTAAATATAATAAATTGATCTATATAATTAAATTCTAAATTTAGATTTATTCGATCTACTAACACAAATTTCTGATCTACTGATACAAATTGCCAATCTCTATAATAAAAATTTTTTAAGCTCTTATATCTAATTTTTTTATTATAAAATTAGATATTCATTATTAAATAAAAAATATTCCTTATATTTTAATTAATATAATGAATATAAAAACTAAATTTTGAAAAAAATTTGATTTGTCCCTTTTCTATTGACTCCCCTTATATAGTAGATATAGTATATCTTTTATATCTTTTATTTATTTTATATATATTAGCACTATTTTTTTTTTTTTTTTTTTTTTTTTTTTTTTTTTTTTACTTTATACAAATGCTATCGGCTAATTTTTTATTAATTTCATAAATTTCGGAAGTGATACATATTGTGAGAGTATAACTAGCTACACGTACAATTTTAAGTTATCTATTTTAAGTAGTCTGCTCGAAGGTTCTACACTAGCTACCATATCTGAAATCTCTTAGAAGGTTTTCTATTTAAACTCTCTGGCCCTATTCCATTTACTGCAAGTATTACTCTTTAAAGTTAACCCAAATCCTGTGCTACTCCTCATTGGAAGGCACCCAAGCTGACATATGTCACAACTTTACTATTATGGGCCTAGATCTTACCCAGATAAGTCTCATATCAATGCCCTCTAACAGATAGGTGTCATGATACCTAACTATGCTACGCTATATCCCCATTCTAGCTTGCATATACCCTTATTCGATGTTTATATGAACCCAGTTCCAGCTGTGGCCCTTTACCAGTTTAGACTTCTGTGTCCTTCCGAATGTTTCACGAAGAAGATCCTCCCAATCTAGTTAGCCGCTAAGCCAAGTTGGTGTTGCCATAACACCCAATGTCACGGACTTACTCGCACCTACATGATCAATATCTTCATACTCAAAAATCTTTGTCGGATCAAGAGTTAACTGGCATGACTGTTGAAATCCATACTACTTCACCTAACTCGGTATTTCTACCATGCAGGTCCTCTGCCTGTAGATCCTATCTTGATTTATTCATGTAATGCAACTCAAACATTCCGTCACACTTCCAATATCTGGACAATATTGGTGCAATGTGATTTACAGGGTTACAACCCCAGAAACGGACAGAGTTTACCGTAAGTTGGATACAAGATTTGAGTAATTATTCAAAGTGTCGACAGAAGGATTTGAACCCCAAACCTAATACATGGCGGTCTGACAACCTATCTACTATACTAGATTACCAGACCTTTTATTAGCACTATTAATTTAACTATATTTAGTATGTATTAATTGTATAATAGCATTTTATTATTATTTTTTTGTATTATAACAATTTGTATAAAAAGGCTGCTTTTCTGCTCTGCTAAAATTAAGACAAGACAGAGGCAATTGCAGATAAAGTTCAGACTAATTTTTTTCTATTCTTTAATAAACAAATACAATATTAATATCTTTATATATTAATTATTATTCCTAATTGTCTCAAGTATCTTTTCTACTTATAAAAGTGCAATTAGTAGTATCTTTATACATTATTAATTATCTACTATCTCTTATACTAAGCCTTATTCTAATCTCTTTAGTTAAGTCTTTTTAAATGCTATAAACATCTAAGCTATATAAAGATTAGTCTTTATACTAGTTTCAGCTAGTCTCTAGAAATTCTATAAAGAGTAAATTCCTAGTATTGACACTATATACTTTAATAGAAAAACTTCTCTATTAATATAAATTTGTTAAAAATATTTGCAATGCCTTTACAACAGCTATGTAGTTATTTCAATTTAGAGCATAACTATAGAAACAATTCTTAAAACAAGTTAGTTAGAATATAACTTGAGCTGTAATTAATAATAATCTTTCATATTCATTTAATTATACTGATGACAAATTGAGTAAAACCAAAACTTTTCAAGTTAAAAATATTTTAAACAATCTTCCTACTATATTACAATTATATATATATTACCTAAATATTATTAAAACAAAACAATATATCTCTTATAATCAAACTAATGATGGTATATATTAGTTATTTTGTTTAAATCTTCAATATAATTAAATTAAATATACAATCTACTGGAACTCTCTCCATCAATCACTCTGACCAATTTTGGAGCAGAAAGAAAAATCAAGTTAACTCAAAGATCTTACTAAAAACAAGTATAAGACCCCTTAAGTAAAAAGAAAGAGAAGAAAAAAATACATATACTGAAGCAAAAAAAACAGAAAAAAAAAACTAAAGAAAATTAAGTATTATAGAAGAAGTTTAGGCTTTAAACAAAATATGAAAACTTTTAGAAAATTATTTTGGAAAATTAAACAAACCCTAAAATGCAGATCATCTTATATAGCATAAACATATAGAAAAAAGATAAACAAAATATATTACAGATAAATTATGTATTATGTATTTAAAATATAGACAGTATATACAAGATCAAAACTAGACGAATTACAGAGAATCAGAAAAAATCTCTAGGAATTTCAAGAAAAAGGCGAAGTCACTTTAAGATTTAACATATAAAGTTTCAAACAAGGAAAAGCACTCTAGACTAAACAAGCAACTCATATAGATGTATCAGAGAGCAAACTAGAATAATAAAATATGGAAAAAAGAAAAGACCAAGAGACTGATTAAAGAAGTAATTAAAAAATACAATAAGAAAATAGCAATAGAAGGAAGCAATACAGTACTAGGTTTAAAAGAGCATCTAAACAAAATAGTAGCTGAGTTGATGGGTATAGAATTAGAAATTGTCAAAATAGCCAGACAATAGCATGCAGTAATTGAAAGAGCTGCAATAACAGATGGATTTAATGGAGTAAGAGCTCTAATAGAATCAGAAGAAGAGAAAAGAATGAGTTATACAGAAGAAGCAGAAGTAAAAACAGAAGAGATTGAAATGAAAGTAGAAGAAGAAGAATAAGCAACTCTGTATATATCAGTATTTTCTCTAAACTACATAGAACCAAAGAGTTTAAACAGCAAACTCATATTAACTACCAAAACAGATAGCAATATATCGGAGGATATAGAAGATATCAAAACAAGCAAAACAGTAAGAAGTGTTATATTTGATCAAAAAGATATTGAAGCTAAGAAACAAGCAGATAATAAAGTAGATCTAGAAATATACAAAGAAGTTTCTTTAGATCAAAGTATATAAGCTCCAAAAAAAGAAAGCTGTGTAAACAGAGGAAATATCAAAACAAAGGTAGCTGCTATAAATATACTTAGTAATAATTTAGAGCAAAGAGAAAAATTTCTTAGATGGTAACTTAGAAAGAATGTATATCTAAAAAAGATTTTTGAGAAATTTGAAAAAGAAAACCTATTGTGTATAATCACTTTTGATTATGAAAAAAGTTATGAAGAAGCAAGAGTAAAATTAGAAAACTCTAAAGAAGACTTCAAAAAATTGAGACTTATATGAGAGGTAACCCAGCAAACATCTACAAACAAAAAATTACAAGAAAAATCACCAAACAATACAAAAAAAAATGAAAGCAAAGCCAAGAAGGAAAGTAGAGTAAAGAGAGAGCTTGAAGAAATTTCTAAACAAAGAAAAGAAAAAATATCTTAATATTCTGCTTTAAAACATACAGTTGTATTAGAAAACAATTTAATATTCAATTGACAAGACAAAGAAAGAATATTAGAAACAAATAAAGACTATATAACAATATAGGATCTACTATTCTGAGTAAGAAGATCTCAGATCTTTGAAACAATATGGCATCTAGGAAGAGTAGCTCACATAGAAATGATTAAAGAATTCTATGATAAGACAAGAGCAGGAACAAGCTTCCTTTCTAATACAACAAATACAAAAGTTTTAGCAAAGACATAGTGCTTGCCTTTCATGAGGGATTAACTAGTTAGGGTTATAGTAGGAAAATACAATCTTGAGGAGTTGAAAGTATATAATATATTCAGCAGAAAATTGCTTAACTTGCTAGAAGACACTAATGAAGTTCTTTTATGGAGACAAGTAAAACATACAGATGCTAAAGTATTACATATTTTTAGAAATTCTAATAGTTATAGCAGAAGAAATACAACTGTATACTTTAAAAATGAAAAGGACTGCATAAACAGCACAAAGTTTGTAGTATTCTATTCTAATACTAGGCTCAACTGGGCAAAAAAAAAAGATAAAATAATAGAGAGTAAAGAAATAGATACAGAGAAATGGAAAATATATTATAACAAGACATACAAAGAAAGTTATAACTGAGATATGCAAAGTTCAAATTATTCAGATACTGAATCAAGCAAAGATGAAGTATCAGATACTGAAAACTTAAACAAAGAATCCTATTGGAGAGATGCATACTCCAAAAAGAAAAGCAAAGAAATTAGAGAAGGAAAAAGAAGAGCTTCTCTTAGTGAAGCATCTAGTAGTAATATAACTCTTCAAGAACTATATAGAAGTTATGAGAACTCTATGAACTACATGCTGTAGCTTATAAGAAGCCTTGAGGAGAAAATTCAATATATGAAGTGGGATACTCCTAATCATTCCTAACAGGTGTACCAGTTGAACCAATAATAATAGATAGTGGTACAGACTGTCTTCAGTTAGAAAGAAGAGTAGAAAAAGGAAACAAAGCAGGAGAGAATGGAAGTATTATAGTAGAGGACTATTAGACATTAAACATAGCTACACATAATATTAATGGGATCAAAGACAACTTGGTTAAATTAGAAATACTTCTGGAATAGTCAAAATAAGAAAAAATATATATAATTAGAATTAATGAAACTAATACAACAGAAAGGCAAAATAAGTTTAGCAAGAATAGATACGAAGATTATTTAGGAATTTGAACAGATGCAGATAAAAACAAGAAAAAAGGGTCTGGAGTAGGATTAATTATGAATAAGAAATGGGAAAAGTATCTTAGCTAGATAAAAACAAAACAATGTATATTGTATAGAAGCTCTTTTTATCTTTAAAAAACAAAAAATACAGATAATAGTAATATATATCCCTCATAATGATCAGAAGACTAGAAAGGATGTACAGTAACAAGTTATAAAGAGAATCTATGATTGCTGAAGGAAAGCTATAAAAATTATAGTATTGGGTGATTTGAATTACATAAGATGCAAAGATCTAGACTAAAACAGAGAAGACTCAAACTGAACTCAGAAACTCTTTCTTTTGAACTAGCTAAGTAACTCAGATATAGTAGATATATTCAGAAAATTATACTAATATGAAATTAAGTTTACTAAATCAAATGATCAGATCAAATCTAGAATCGATTATATCTGGATCTTAAAAAATCTAGCACAAGACTTAATAAGTTATCAGATAATTGAGTCAAATTCAATCACAAATAGTGACTATGCAATAGTAAAGGCAAAAATAGCAATAGGAATTATAAAAAAATCTAGAACTGCAGCTTTTGATAAAAGGCTAAAAAGCAAAAAATGAGTGTTTAATTTAGAAAAAGCTATAGAAAAGAATTAGAAAGATTACAAAGCAAAGCTAGATAACATACTCGAGGAAAAGCTAGGTAATAGGAAAAGAAAAAGGAAAGATAACTCAAACAGACTAGAAGTAATAATCAAAGATAATTTGTAGGATATAATATCAGCTAGTATCATTAAGTTTACTAAGGCTATACTACTAAGCAAAAAAGTTGTACTTAAGAGAATCAAGGTAAAAAAAAAAGTAAATAAGAATGATAGTATAAAGAAAGACTTAAAGAAAATTGGAAAAATATGTTAGCAATATGCAGCAGAAATTGGTCAACAAATCATCAAAACAAATAGAACTAATATTAATTTACAGATAAAATATTTAAATGAAGAATATAAAACTGAAATAGAAGAACTCTCAGAAAGGGTATAGTCTAAAAGAAGGTATTAAGATTTCAAGACATGGTAAAAGATTATGTACACAAAAATGCAACAAGCAAGGAAAAAAAAAGAACTAGAAAAGATAAACCAAGTAGTAAAACAATGCTATGAGGTAATACAAGGGGAGCTCAAGCATATAATTAGTAGCTTACTCAAAAGATTGTCTAGTCGAGTAGTTATAAATAGAGTCATAAAAGAGGATGATACTGACATAACCTTACTGAACCAAAAAAATGAAGTTTTAGAAAAAGTGAAAGATCACTTTCAAAAGCAATTTAGAAAAAGAAATACTCAAAGTACAAACATGTTTAAATGATAGGAAAAAGCTTATAAACCTTTAGAGAAAGTAGCTATAAAATATATGACAGTCTAGAGAATGAAGTCTCCAAAAAAGAATGGACAGAAGCACTTAGAAAGATGAAGACCAAATCAGCACTAGGTCTATCAGATATAAGTTATCTACTAATCAAAAAAGCAGGTCCTATGGTACAAAAACTCTTCAGACATCTTGTGAACATATGTATTCGAGAAAGAGAAATACTAGCTAAATAGAAATTAAGTCAACTATATTCTATTCCTAAGGGAGAAGACTAGAATTTTAATTTATCTAATGTGTATCTAATAGTTCTAATTAAAACTTTCCGCAAGACTGTAGTAAGAGTAGTAACTTAGAGACTAGACAGAATCATAGTAGAATATAATATGCTAGAGGAACCAAATTATGCAGGCCTGTTAGGCAGTAGTATAACAAGTTCAGTTCACATAATGAACAATATTCTAGAAGATACGAGACAAAAAAACAATAAATTATAGATTCTGTTTCAAGACATACATAAAGCATTTAATTTAGTAGGCCTGGAAATACTCAAAAAATCATTAGAAAGAATAAGATTACTAAAAAAACAACTAGTTTCATCCTAAGCTTCTATAGAAAAAAGAAAATTAAGATCATTACAATCTTTGGCCTTATAGAGGAATTTGAAACCAAAGATAGTCTTGATCAAGAAGAAGTAATCTCACCTCTGGTCTGATACATTTTTTATGACCCACTACTCTGTGTAGTTCAAGAAACAAAGAATTTAGGTTATGGAATAATAACAGAGTAGCTAACAGATATCACATATAACTTAACTAAAAAAATATCTTATCAACAAGTAGTTCTAGCTTATGCAGATGATACTACTTGGATTGCTAAGTTTAAAGAGGAGCTACAAGAAATTATTAATATCTCTAATAAGTTTTATATAATAAATAATATCAAGATTAATAGCAAGCCTTCTGAGTAGTCTATTAGCTGTTTGAGAATAAAAAAGTTCATTTTGTCTAAGTATATAAAGGCTTGTACCTCTTTGTTGCTAGTAAACTTATAATTTCAGATCCTTTCATATTTAGCAAGCTTGGATCTTTGAATAGCTCCTTTATTTTGATATCTAGTTTAGCTACTTTCTGAAGTATTTTTAAAGCTAAATTATATTTAGATACTGTTCTGTTTGGTTTACAAGTCTTGCTTATTAGACTACTTAGGTATTTTCTTTATAACTACCCTTTGTTAATTCTCAGTCTAGTAGTTTTTCCTAATACTTTCTGCTAGTTTATGCATATAGTTAGTTTTGTGAAGTGGTGTACAAGTTGGTTTTGCTATATTGATCTTAAACCTATAAAGCCAATATGACTACAAATAAAGTTTGCTATAGATCTTGCTAACTCTAATTTGTTTTTAATTAAGATCCAGATCAGTCTTTGCAGATTGTTACAAATAGCCTTGCTAAGAAATGTTGTTTGCAGCCTGTATTTGATATTTGGTAAAAGCATACTATTATTCAGATATATTAGCTGACTTGCAGATACTTTCTTCCATTTAATTACTTTACATATTCTGCTAACTTCATTTCTTATTATACTTAGGTTTAAACTTGGTTTCCCTTTGCTTGCAATCTACACACTAAGATATCTTGCTAGATCAGTTTCTTTTTTTGTATAAACCTTGTTTTGGTTCTTACCTACAATAATAGCTAATTAGTCTTTGCTTCTATACTTCTTTTTGTTTACATTTAATACAATGAGCTCTGATTTCTTGCTATTAATCTTGATATTATTTATTATATAAAACTTATTAGAGATATCAATAATTTCTTGTAGCTCCTCTTTAGACTTAGCAATTTAAGTAGTATTATCTGCATAAGCCAGAACTACTTGTTGATGAGATATTTCTTTGGTCAAGTTGTATATGATATCTGTTAGCTACTCTGTTATTATTTTGTAACCTAAATTCTTTGTTTTTTAAACTATACAGAGTAGTAGGTTATAAAAAATACGCCAGACTAGAGATAAAATTACTTCTTCTTAATCAAGACTGTCTTTAGCTTCAAATTCCCTTGTGAAGCCAAAGTTTGTTATAACCTTAATTTTCCTTTTTTCATAGAGGTTCAGAATGAAACTAGTTGTTTTTTTTAGTAATCTTATTCTTTCTAACAATTTTTAAGCATTTTTAGATCTACTAAATCAAATACTTTATGTATGTCTTGAAACAAAATCCATAGTTCGTTGTTTTTTTGCTTTATATCTTCCAAGATATTGTTCATTAGGTGAACTGGACTCACTGTATTACTGTCTAATAGGCCTGTATAATTTGGTCCCTCTAGCATATTATGTTCTACTATAATTCTATCTAGTCTCTGAGTTATTACTCTTACTATAGTCTTGCAGAAGGTTTTGATCAAAACTATTAGACGCATATTAGATAAATCAAAATTCTAGTCTTCTTCCTTAGAAATAGAGTACAGTTGACTTAATTTCTAGTTAGCTAGTATTTCTCTTTCTCAAATACACATGTTTGCAAAATGTCTGAAGAGTTTTTGTACTGTAAAACCTGCTTTTTTGATTAGTAGATAACTTATACCTGATGAACCTGATGCTAATTTGGCCTTCATCTTTCTGAATGCTTCTGTTCATTCCTTTTTAGAGACCTCACTCTCTAGACTATTATATATTTTTATATCTACTTTCTTCAAAGGTTTATAAGCTTTTTTCTATTATTTAGACATGTTTGTACTTTGAGTATTTCTTTTTCTAAATTGCTTTTGAAAGTAATCTTTCACTTCTTCTAAAACTTCATTTTTTTGATTCAGTAAGGTTATGTCAGAATTGTCTTTTTTTATGACTTTGTCTATAACTACTCATTTAGAAGATCTTTTGAGTAGGCTACTAATCATATGCTTGAGCTCCCCTTGTATTGCTTCATAGTGTTGTTCTACTACTTAGTTTATCTCTTCTAGTTCTTCTTTTTTCTTTGCTTGTTGCACTTTTATGTATATGATCTTTTACTACATCTTGAGATTTTCAAACCTTCTTTTAGACTATACCCTTTCTGAGAGTTCTTCTATTTCAGTTTCATATTCTTCATTTAAATACTTTATCTGTAAATTAATATTAGTTCTATTTGTTTTAATAATTTGTTAACCAATTTCTGCTACATATTGCTGACATATTTTTCTAATTTTCTTCAAATCTTTCTTTATGCTATCATTTTTATTTACTTTTTTTTTTGCCTTGATTCTCTCAAGTGCAACTTTTTTGTCTAGTAGTGTAGCCTTAGTGCACTTAATAATGCTAGCTAATATTATATCCTACAAATTATCTTTGCTTATTGCTTCTAGTCTGTTTGGGTTATCTTTTCTTTTTCTTTTCCTATTACCTAGCTTCTCCTTGAGTATATTATCTAGCTTTGCTTTGTAATCTTTCCAGTTCTCTTCTACAGCTTTTTCTAAATTAAACATCTATTTTTTGCCCTTTAGCCTTTTATCAGAAGCTATAGTTCTAGATTTTTTCATAATTTCTGTTGCTATA
>CAJVPM010001399.1:0-12164 GCA_910592325.1 Scutellospora calospora | reverse complement strand
TCTAGAATTAGCATAAAGAAGGGTAATTTAGTATAGAATATTTATAGTTTTTTACTCTGTAGCTTATTTAAGCTTTTTTTTAATAAATGATAGGCAAGATCACCTAAGTATAAAAATATATATATATATATATATATATATATATATAAGTAGTTTTTTTCTCTTACTCTTTAGTTGTTTAGACTTTAACTTCTTCTTCCTCTCTTGTACTTAACTCTAAATATATCTAATTAATAAAGATATTTATGAAATAAACTACTTCTCATCGAGTAAAACTTGTCTTTACAATTAGTTAAAAAAACTTCTCTCTTAGATACTGCTTTTTAAAGTATTTTTTTTATTTTTTTTATTTTTAAAATAGCTTATATTGCTAAGCAATTTTATTAGTTTGGTCTATAAGATTATATATAGGTAATCTCTATAATTTGTAATTATATAAAAGGTATACAACAAGTTATACATATAACTTTAGTTATTATCTAATTTAAGTAGTCTGCTACACAAGTATTAGACTATCTGTTAGTACTATACTATACTGCTATACTTATAATCTATTTATAATTATTTATTTAAATACTCTGTTTTACTAGCTTATACTATTATAAACTATATTACTATAATATCTAATTATTTAAGCTAGCTAACTTATTGCAGATTTATTTTTTAACTTCAGTTTAAGTTCTCTTAGAATATATATTACTTAATATATTATGAGTATGCAAAGCTTTAGTTAACCTCAAAGCAAATCTATTAGAACAATTTTTGCTTATTTTATAAATTTATCTAGTTTAGACTTTTGTAATATTCATAGTATTTGTATTCTCTCTCTTAGAACATTTCATAAAACAGATTCTTCTAAATCTAATTAGCTACTAAGTCAAATTGGTATTGCTAATTTTTTTCATAGAATAGATTTACTCATATCTATTTCAATCTATACTTTTCTTAATAGTATTTCTTGTCAGATCAAGCATTAGCTAATATAACTATCAAAAGCTATACTACTTTACTAACTTAACATTTCTACTATGCAAGTTTACTGCTTATAAATTTTATCAAGATTTATTTGTATAACATTATATCATATTTTTAATATTCAATTAACTTAGTACAATTTAATTTACAGAGTTACAACTTCAAAAATGAACAGAATTTACTATAAGTTGAGTACAAAGATCTAAGTAATTATTCAAATTTATTAACAGTAGGATTTAAACTCAAAACCTTTTGTATAGCAGTCTAGTAATCTAACTACTGTATTAAAATTACTAGATTTGCTTTTTAAAGTAATTAGATAGCTATATTACTATTACTTATAGTGTACTAAAAAGACTATACTATTTGTAATATTTGGTATCTTCTAACAGAAAGCTAAAGAAATATTAACAAAAAACTAAAACTATTAAAAGAAAAAAAATTATTGAAGAAATAATCTCTACTAAATTAAAAAAGAAAGAGTACTTTACTTATTAGAAGTAAAGAATAAGAACTCTAAAATAAATTACTCATAAGCTAAAGTATAAATATAAGTAATTCTATTTTCAAAAAAAAAATTCTTAGATAACAAAAAAAAAATATATAGAAGAAATATTCTTAAATAAAAAGAAAAAAAAAATTTTTTAAAAGAAGAAATAAGATATCTTGAAGTATTATATCTAGAAGATAACAAGAAGATAACTAGACATAATATCTCTGAACTACAAAATAATATTTTTAGACAAAATATTCTTAGAAGTTAAAAAAGAAAAAAAAATATTAATTGAAGATATCTTTTAGGATAAAAAAAAAATTTAAATAAAAGTTATATAAATTATACTATATAACTATTTTATCAAGAAGCTATCTAAATATATCAAAAAAATATTTAATTTGTGATTCATAAAGGAACTAGTAAAATTTATTAATAGATTTTGGAGAAATATTTGCAGATCATATATAAAAGAAGTAAAAGTAGCAAATTTTTGCTTTATATTAACTGATTAATTAAATTATAGTTATATTTTAAAAGTAATACAACTAATTACATAATACTAAGAGAATCAAGTATCTGCATTTTTTTTAAAAAAAGTCTAGCTATTAAAAACTTTTTATTAAAAAAACACTAGATTCTGATCTAATATTTTTACAATTCGAATATGTATATATATAGACTTTTGTTAAAAACTTTCATATGTACTGCCTTTTGTTTATGTTGCATTATATATCTTGTAATCTAATTTTGAATAGTTAACACTTTTAGAATATTGTTGTTTTTTTTCAAACTATTCACTTTTACTAATTCTATTAATTCTGTTCATATTTCTTCTGTACTATATCTTTTGCTTTTATCAGCATTACCAACTAAGAAGTATCCTTTCAAATAGGCTAATATGTATTTACTAATTCTTTTACTTGCTCTTTTTTTTCTAAATTTTTGATTTTCTTTTAGTACCTATTCTAATATAAGAGAAAATTTTCATATAAACTTTTATTTAATGATATATAATAAGTCTAGATATATTTGATATAAAAAAATATTATTACAAATAAATTTATATTACCTTATTTCTTTGTTTGCTTTTTGTAGTTTATCAACTATTGAGTGATATGAAGTATCTAAAAATATAAATTAAATAACTATGTATTGGTAGAAAAATAGTAATAAAGAGTAGTAACAATTATCTGATTTATATAATAATAGAACAAACTATGTTGACTTAGAGGTTGAATGCTAGGAAACTTAAGGTTTTAGTTTTTGAATTTCTTTTTTTTTAATTTTTTTAACTTTGTAAGTAAAAAATCATTCTATTTTCTAATATTAGGTATTGTGTGTACTCAAATATATTCCACATAGTTACTATCACATAGCTACTTCTATGAAAACCAATTTGAGTTATTTGGTAAAGTATTGATCTATTTTTTATCTGAAACTAATAAAAAGATTAATCTAATCTGATACTTTAATCTCATATACTTTATTACTTTAAGTATATTCTGGCTCTAGGTGAGCTACTGATATTTTATAAATTTCTTTAATTGCTAATTTAATATCTAATCCTTGTATAATATCAAATCCTAAACAAATATAACAACTGATTACATGCAAAATCTATAAGTAATATTAAATATTTTAAATAAATCCTAACCTTAACTATTTTAAAAAAAAAGAAGAGAAAAAAAAAGAAAAAAAAGTTGAGAGAAAAGAAAACACCTGTAGAAAATAAAAAATTTAATAGCACTATTTGAATACTATTTAATATGCTATTCAACTCTATTATATTAACTTTACAGATATTTATGTCTATAAAATTATATAATAGGTCAAATAGTATACTAAATAGTATTGAATAGTACTATTCAACAAATTTTTTATTTTCTATCAGTAAAAGAAAAAAAAAAGAAAGAGAGAAAAAAAAGAATATAAGTAATAAGTTAGATCTATACATGATAAGAATCAATTGTAGTTTTAGCCTTCTTTGCTTCAAGAAAAGTTCATTTTCTAATATAAATATTATATATTCCTTTTATTAACTTATAATTATTATTAGATCTGCATTGTAATAATACAGCTCGTTATCTGATAAAAAAGAAATCTATTCTGATTAAAAACTAAGTTCAGTTATTGTAATATATAATAAGAAAGCTATAAACTAAGTATCTTAGTATAAATCTGTTGACTAATAGTTAAAGGCACAAACTTGTAAATTATTACTATTAAGCAAATAAATATATACCAATACTGAGTATAATGACTATTTTTTTTTTCTAAAAAAGTCTTGTTTTGTTTCATATGCAATTTTTGGTAGAATTTTTATTTTATAGTCTACAACAACTAAGGCATCTTTTTTGTCAAACTCACCTAAATTTGCATTAAATTATGTATTTAAATACACTTTTCTTGTTTGATATACTAAATAATATAATAAATATTCTTGTAATTTCTTTAATTCTATATGAAGATCTAGTAATCTGTATTCTTGAATTTATTTAAACAAGTAAAAAAAGACTTTACAATAATTACAGGTTAGTTTATACAATTCTGAACAAGTTCTAAAAGCATAGAGCATGCAATAATTAATGCAGATATTATGTTTTAACTTGTTAAGACTACTTCCTTAGCTAATTAGATTTTATTAATTTGTAATTGCAAAGTTACTATATTAGTAATCTTCTAAGGTTTTATAGTTATATAATGAGTATATAACAAGTCACACATACAACTTTAGTCATTGTTTAATTTAAGTAGTCTGCTATACAGACAATTAACTATCTGTTAGTTCTACACTATGCTGCTATTCCTGCAACACATCTGTGAGTTACCTATTTAAATACTTTATTATTAACTCTTCCCTCTATTCAAACTAATGTTACCACTATATCTGATCATTTAAGCCAGCTAACTTACTTGTAGATCTATTTATCATATAACTTAGATCCTCTTAAGATATATATTGCCTAACATATTGTGAGCATGCAGAGCTCTAGTTAACCTCAGAAGTAATTTCTACTAGTATGGTCATGTGCTCATTTCACTGATTTACCTGAATTGAACCTTTGTCAATGTTTGTACAAATTCAGTTCCTGCTATAGCTCTCTACCAGATATAGTCCTCTGAGATTTCAGATGTTTCATAAGGTAAATTCTCCTAATCTAGTTAGCTACCAAGCCAAGTTAGTGTTGCTACTAATGCAAGGTACTAGGCTACATTACACAGCAAACTTACTCACCTATCGATCTCATATCTTCTGTACTCAGGTTTTTTACTGGATTAAGCATTAACTAGCTTAACTGTTAAAATTCGTATTACTTCACCAAACTTAGAATTTTTACTATGCAGGTCCTCTGCTCATAGATCCTATCAAGATTTATTCATACAATGTAACTCAAATAAGTTAGGTACAAAGATCTAGGTAATTATTCAAATTCATTGATAGTGGGATTTGAACTTTAGACCTCTTGTATAGTGGTCTGACAATCTAACTACTACACAAAGATCATCAGATCTGATATCATGTTTTATATAACTGAAAAATTAACTTTTAATTTATTTTTATAATCTTTTTTTAAATATCTTTGTAGATTATCATATTCAGATAACAATTATTTCTTATTATTATTTAATTACAAGTTAGTTAATATTAAAGGTAATCATATAGTAGAATTTAAAATTCAACAAGTTAAATAATATCAAATATTATTCAACTTATAATTCAATAATTTTACAAATATAAATATCTGTAAAATCATATAATAGAATATAATTACATATTAAAAAGTATCATTTATAGATGCATAACTAAAGTCATATAACCTAATAAAACTTATAGTTTTATTAATAGTATCAATTTCATCAAATATCTATAGTACTAATAAACATGTTGAATTATTATTTTTTTTAAAAAATGTAATTTATTATATAATTTATCTGATGATCTAAATTTGCATAGTATTGAATTAACTTTTGAAGCTCATCAAATGTTTCATACCTATATATATTACAGATTGAGCAAAAACTACTTAAGTTTTCCTTATATATATATTAGCTACCTCGTAAATATTTATAGAATATTGTTTTTTTAATACTATTAGAATACTTTTCATGAAATTGATCCTATAAAGCCCCTTTATTATTTTTTAAATAATGCATAGGTAATCTAGTAGTACTATCTGTTTTGTAAGAGCTCATTATTATATTTGTTTTATTTTGAAAAAAATACTCAATTTGTTCTTTTTTTTTAATTGCTAATTTTTTTAAAATAATCTTAGGGTTTTCTAATTGAATACTTCCTAAACTATTAATGCAAGCATATTGATATGCTTCAGTAATTAAATAATTTGAGATCTAAAATAATTATTTAATTATTTAAATTTTCACTAGTTAAAATTTGCAAAAACAGTGCTAAATCAGCAAACATTCAGCATAATATTCGGCAACTATTCAGTAAATATTCAGTAAATATTTAGCTACTATTTGGTACAATCACTACTACTTGGCATTTGTAAATACCAAGTAGCAACGATTGTATTAAACAGTAGCTAAATATTTACTGAATATTTACTAAATAGTTGCTGAATATTATACTGAATGTTTGCTAATTTAGTACCATTTTTGCAAATTTCAACTAGTGTTTTGTTCAAATATTTTTAAAAATAACTAATATTACTTGTTAATAGTGTTTAGCAAAAAAATTTAAATGTTAAATACTTGATCAATTGAATATCAAATAGCTGACTTTAAATCAAATTATAATGATATATAATTTTAAGATTATATATTAGTATAATTTGATTTAAAGTTAGCTATTTGATATTTGATTGATCAAGTATTTGACATTCAAATTTTTTATTTGATTTTGCTAAGCATTACTTACTAAATACTAACTGATAATTTTTTTTGATTATATCATAGAGTATTTTGTTAGCAATAATTGACAATATTCTTCTCTTTCTATCAGTTTTATAAATATTAATATTAAAGACATTCTGAAATGTATTTCAAAATTGATCTGTACTAGTTTTATAGTTTTCTGAAATAGTATGAAGATACCTACTTTCATATAGCTACTTTAATATAGCTTGATCTTTTTCTGAATCCTTTGATTAAGTCTAAAATTCTAACTACAAATAATATAAGATGATATGCTATATATTAGATTAATATCTATATCAGTTTAAAAACTACTCTAGCTTCTACTCTCAACCTAATAAATATCTGTATTTAATATGAATTTTAACAATATTTTCCTAATATAAGTACTTGAAAAGGTATAATATATAGATAAGAATATGTTTTATTATATTTATTCTAGATATCTGAATATCTAAGTATGATAATATTATACTTGAGTATTTAGAATTTAGCCTCAAGTATAGCTTATAAGGAATAGAAAGTATATATATAGTGTTTCAATCTGTAATCTTAGATTTAAATTAATCTTTAAATCTAGATAAATTCAGCTATCTAAATTAGAGATATTTATTCAGATTGATCAAAGAATTTAAATAACAGACCTAAGAATACTTTTAAAAGTTAGCTTTAATATATAATCTGAAACAGATTCAATTCAGATTTAATATAATCTGAATAGTCTGTCAGAAATAGAATCAAAACATTATATATATATAGAAGAATTTGAATACTTAAAAGAGAAAACCTTAAATAAATATTTATATTACTATTGTAGTGAACTTATCATATTATATTACAATATGATAAGTTTGCTATAATAATAATATAAAAATTTATTTATAGGTTTTCCCTTTGCAACACTTATTTATCACATTATTTATTTTAAAAGATTATTAGAGATTCTTTTCTAAAAAATATTATATTAGTACAGTCTGTATATCATAATAAAGCTTTCTTTGTATACAATTTATGATTTTTTACTGAATAGTCTAGTAAATATATTTCTTTTAGTTTTGTTATTAATTCAATAAGATTACTTTCTTGATTTTGCTAGCTAATAAAATTTTTTTTCTATTCTATAGATATATTTATAAATTTTCTTAGATAATAATTAAAAAGCTTATTTATTATTTGCTTATTTTGCTAATCTTCTATAGTATATGAGAAAGTTTGTTCTTTACTAATTTCTAACTTTATGTACTTATGTTTAAAGCCAAATAATATGTTTTCTGTAAATTGAGTTAGTATACTAATTTTATTTCAAATCTTATTAGGATCAGTATTATGAAAAATATAAGTTTCTTGAAAATTTTAATAGATTTTAATAATTACTTCTTTGTTATTAAATTTTTGAAAAAATAATACTAGAGTTTTATAAAATTTATATATAAAAAAGTTCTAATATCCTTTTCTCTATAATTTTAATTAGAATTATTTGATTTACTAATTCTAGAAACTGTCAAAGATAAATTTCTAATTTTAAAAATATAAGAATAGCAATTAACATCAGAAAGTAGTATTTTACATATTTCTAAATTATCATATCTCATAACTAAAAGACTATCTAATTTAGTTCTTATAAAAAAAGTTTATTGATATATAGAAGTAACTGCTTCTGATAAACTTTTACACAAATCACTTCTCAAAACTTCAGATTAATATATATATCTAGGTTCAATATTGTTCTGAACTACTATAATTATAAAATTATACTGATTTATTGTAGTTATAGTTTTTATATCAATATGAACTAGATAGAGAAATATATATATTAAGTTATTACTAGTTGGATGAAAAATCTACTAATCTTAGATCTGGCGATCTTAGTGTAGTGGTTAGGTTGCCAGACTGTCATGCAAGAGGTTTGGGGTTCAAATTCTACTGTCGATAAATTTGAATAATTACCTGGACTTTTGTACCCAACTTACAGTAAACTCTGTTCATTTCTGGAGTTGTAACCCTGTAAGTTAAGTTGCACCAAGTCAATCGGACATTGGTAGTGTGGCAGCAGTTAATCACAGGATGATATGTGCATACGAATAAATCTTGATAGGAAAAAATATTAGTGTGGTGGTAGTTAATCACAGGATGATATGCGAACACTAATCTACAAGCAGGGGACCTGCATAGTAGAAATCCTGAGTTAGTAAAGTAGTACAGCTTTCAATGGTCATACTAGCTTACGCTTGATTCAGAAAGAAAACTATTGTTAAAGATGCAGATTGAGTCGGGTGTACATAAATCTGTTCTACAAAGAGGATTAGTAATACTAACCTGGCTTGGCGGCTAACTAGATTAGGAGGATCTGCCTTGTAAAACATCCAAGAAGATAGATACAGAAAACTGGTGAAAAGCTACAGTAGGAATTGGAGTTGTACGAATATCAACAAGGGTTCAATTTAGTGAATCAGTGAAATAGGCACATGACTACGCTAATAGGAATCGCTTCTAAGATTAACCAGAGCTCTGCGTGCTCATAATATATTGAGCAATACGCATCCTAAGAGGACCTAAGTCATATGGTAAATGGATTCCTGAGTAAGTCAGCTAGCTTAAGCGATCGAATATAGAGGTGATGTTAGTTTGGATAGGGGGAAGGGTTAATAATCAGAGTGTTTAAATAGGTAACTCACAGGCAGGTTGCAGGTATAGCAGCATAATATAGAACTAACAGATGGTCGATCGTCTGTATGGCAGACTATTTAAATTAGATAATGACTAAAGTTGTACATGTGGCTTGTTATACACTCATCATATAACTGTAAAACTTTAGAAGATTACTACTACGGTAACTCCATAATAACAAATTAATAAAATCCAATTGGCTAAGGAAGCAGCCTTAATTAATAAAAAAAAGAAATCTACTAATCTTTAGCATATAGCCTAAAGTATAAATCTTATGCAATTTTACTTAGCAATATAAGCATAATATTGTATTTTGATATATTATTGTATTTATTAGAATATATTCAAAAAATAAAAAAATTGTATAAGATCTGTTTAGATTATTTATGCTAAAGGCTCTGTTAGATATATTATATTGATTTATATAATTACAAAATAGTTATACATAATAAAATTTTTTTATTTATAATATATTAAAACAAAAGTTTAGTTATTTAATTTAGAGCTATTTCAAGATTATTTTATTCAATAATAATATAAAGTTTCTTCAGATAATTATATTTGTTATATATCTTTTTTCATAAGATAATACCTATTGGCATTATCTCAAAACTTTTAAATATAAAATAGTTCTAAAATAAGCCTAAAACAAGAATTATTAGTAAATTTATAGTCAGGAATATTATTTCAGAATTTTGAACTTATTAAATTTTATAAATATTATTAATTCTGAATAAAAACAATAATATGCAAAGTTAATAAAATTTAATTGTCTTATTAATAGTAATCTAATAGTGATAAACTAATTTTAAAATAAAGTTTGAAATAATCTAATTATTCATATCTTATAAATATTATTTCGAATACAAGATTATTATAAATTAATGTTATAATAACTCAATTTATATATATAGACAATTTTATACCTCAATTTAACTAAATTTAGTACTTCAAACCAAATGCTTAGCTCTTGAACTTAAGTTTATAACAAATTTAAAGAGTTTAGTATTTGGTTTGATATATCAAACTTAGTTAGATTATGCATATTGCTTAAATCAGTTTGAGTTTTAGCTTCTGCTTTAGATTAGTTTATTTTAAAATTATTCACAATGAAAGTGAAGATATCTAAAAAAAAAATGCAATAATAAATAAAATCAATTAGTATTATTTTATACTTATAATCTATATAGAAGATATGTATATATATTATTCAAGTATGATTTTAAAAGAAAAACTTGTTCATATTCAATATATAAAATAGTATATAGTATTTAATTAGAAATAGGCTTTTTCTTAGTATTACTTATCTAAAAATTATATATCTTTTAATATTTGATACTAATATTTAAAAAATAATATCAAAGGTATAGAAAAAATAGTTTTTTTATATTGAGTATATATAGTTTTGAAAAAAGGTTAAAATTATATATATAGATTATCTCTAATTTTTATTATTATAGATTACTAGTTCTTTTGTGAATTACAAATTAAATATTTATTTAAGCAAAATAGATATATAAGCTTACTAAATATAATAATAATATTTAATATAATATTCTAACTGAAAATTATAAAAATAGTACTAAATCATTAAATATTTAGTATACTATTTAGCAAATATTTATCAAATATTCATCAAATATTTAGCTACTAAATATTATAATTGCTACTATTCAGTATTAGTAAATACTAAGTAATAGTAATTATAATATTTATTAGCTAAATATTTGATAAATATTTGATAAATATTTGCTAAATAGTATATTGAATGTTTAATAATTTAGTGCTATTTTTATTTTATTTTTTTTTGTTGTTAAAATAGCTTATATTGCTGAAAGAATTTTATTAGTATTACAAACAAAATTATATATTGATAATCTTTACTGTTTGTAATTATATGAAGAGTATATAACAAGCTACATATGCAACTTTAGTCATTGTTTATTTTAAGTAGTTTACTATATAGGCGTTAGACTATCTAATTAGTTTTATACTATATTGCTATACTTGTAACCTATTTGTGACTATAAATTATCTATTTAAATACTCTGTTTATTAACTCATACAGATTTAACCTAATGTTACTACAATACCTAACTACTTAAGCTAGCTAGCTTGTTATGAATCTATTTATTTAGAATAGCTTAGATTCTTTTAGAATATATTATAATAGACATATTGCTAGTATTACAGAGCTAATTAACTTTAAAGCAAACCTACTAGAGCAGTTCATACCTATTTTACAGATTCATTTAGTTTAAATTCTTATAGATATTTATACAATCTTAGATTCTACTATAGTACTCTACTAGTCAGTTGATCTAGTTCTTTTCTAGTATCTAGCTGGTTCTAGTTACTCTTTATCTAGAGATCTCAAAACCTTCTACCTTTATTAGACTAAGTTTTCTTTTCAGATCAGACTTTAGCTAATATAGTCTTGTTAGAAGGCTGTATTACTTTACTAACTCAAAATTTTTACTATACAGATCCTCTGCTTATATATTCTATTAAAATTTATTTGTATAATATTATACTATACTTCTAAGTTTTGATTGATTTAGTGCAACTTAATTTACAGTGATATGCCTCAGAAATGAACAGGGTTTACCATAGCATATTACAAGATCTGAGAAATTATTCAAATTTGTTAATAGTAGAATTTAAATTTCAGACCTATTGTATAGCAGTCTGATAACCTAACTACTATACTAGGTTGCCAGATCTAAATTTAGTGCTATTTTTATAATTTTTAACTAGTAATAACTTTAACTTAAAAATAATTAAAAAGTAAAATATTTTAGTAGTTTTATATATACAATCTCTATATATTTTTTTTATTTTATTTTATTTTTTATTATTATAATAAGGTTTTAATACTAGTTAATTTTTATTAAATTATTTGTAGATTTATATTAGTTAGTAAGAGTATAATTAGTTACATTATCTATTTAAAGGTTCTGCTTAGAAGTTATCTACTAATTGCTATATCTAGTATCTATTTGTAGCTACTCTATTTTTTTTTTTTTTTTTTTTATCTCCCTCCACTATCCTAAAGGTCCTTAGATACCTTAGGATCTGTTACATCTTTTAAGGCCAGAGTTATCATTCTGCAGAGATCAATGGAAAGCTGCAGGCCTCTGTATGTCACCAA
>CAJVPM010001398.1:0-12172 GCA_910592325.1 Scutellospora calospora | reverse complement strand
TAAAAAGAATACTCTAAAGTATATCAGAGACAAATATGCTAAAATTTATGAAAAAGAAGATATCAACTTAGATGCAGTTAAAAAGATTACAGAAAACCTTCCTCAAATTACTTCAACACATAACTAATCTCTTACTAAAGAAATCTCTTAAGACAAAATTAGCAATATAATCAGAAAACTCCTTAACTACAAGGCTCCTGGTACTGATAGTTTCATTTATGAGTTTTATAAACTTATAAAGGAAACTATAATGCTAGTTCTTTTCAAGGTTTTTAACTAAGTACGCATCTCAGGAACTATGCTAGCTTCATAGTGCAAAAGTCTAATCTTACTAATTCTAAAGAAAGAACTTGATCTTGAAAATATCAACAATTGGAGACCTATTTCTTTAGTAAATAGTGATATCTAAATCTTTATAAAGATCATAGCAAATCATCTCAACTAGATTTGTGAAGAGCTTATACCTCACTATCAACAAGGTTTTATCAAAAACAAGTCTATTACAGATACTACTCTTAATATAATCACTACTATAAAAAATCAATCTAATTCCTCTAAACAGAATTGACTACTCTTCATGGATCAACAAAAAGCTTTCGATTGAGTCAGCTATAGTTTTTTAGAACTCACTCTTAAGAGTATGAATTTTGATAGTAGCTTTATCAGCATAGTTCATAATCTTTTCTCTAATCAAAAAGCACATATTATCAAAGCAAAAAATATTTCAAAGCTATTTAAAGTTGAAAAAAGAGTTAGACAGAGAGATTTACTCTCACCCTTTCTTTATATTCTAGCTTTTGAATCTCTAATAAGAAGCCTAAAAAATTAACTTCATAGAGTTAAACTAAATAATCAATCTTTTAAAGTCTCTGTAAGGTCTGGTAATCTTAGTGTAGTAGTTAGATTGCCGGACCGCCATGCAAGAGGTCTAGGGTTCAAATCCTACTATATACAGAATTGAATAATTACTTAGATATCTGTACCCAACTTACAATAAACTCTGCTCATTTCTGGGGTTGTAACCCTGTAAATCACATTGCACCAATACCAATCGGGGTATTGGAAGTGTGACGGGGCGTTTGGTAAGATGTAACGTTATATGAATAAATCTTAATAGAATCTACAAGCAGGAGACCTGCATGGTAGAAATTCTGAGTTAGGTGAAGTAGTATGGATTTCGATGGTCATACTGGTTAACGTCTGATCTGAGAAAGGAAATCTGCATATGAAAAGATTAGCGAAATAGATATGAGTAAGTCCTGAATACAGAAGGATTGATGAAACAGGTACGAGTAAGTTCATTATATGAGGTCATACAGCAACACTAACTTGGCTTGGTGGCTAATTAGATTTGGGAGGATCTGTCTCGTGTGATATCTGACGGCAAAGCAGGTGACACCAAGCAACAAATTTGGGAGAATCTACCTCGTGTGATATCTGGAAGCACAGATAACTAACTTGGTGGAAGACCACAGTAGGAACCGAGTTTGTACGAACATCGAACAAGGGTATATGCAAGCTAGATTGGAATATAGTGTAGCATATTTGAGTACCACAGAGCTCATAGATTTGAAAGTTGGTGAAGAGGTACCTGAGATAGACTTAGGCTTCGAATCATAAAGTTTGTGGGCATATATCAGCTCAGGTGTCTTCTTGGAGAAGTAGCACGAGGTTAGGCTAGCTTGGTATAAATAGATAAAAATAGGTAAGTCATAGGGTCAGAGGGTTTAAATAGGGAATCTTCAAACAGATTTCAGGTATCGCAACTAGTATAGAATCTTCAGGCGAACTACTTAAATAGACAATCTAAAGTTGTACATGTGACTAGTTGTATCCTCACAATATGTATCATTACCTACTATCAAATAACTAATAAAAGTTTCAGCTGATGGCATTGTATCAATAAAAAAAAAAAAAAAAAAAAAAAAAAAAAGTCTCTGTATATGTTGATAATCTTACTATAGGAATTAGATTTCTTTCAAATTGGGATATTATATTATTTTCTTTGAGTTTATATGAAGTAGCTTCTAATGCAAAAATTAACAAAACAAAAAAAAACTTGTCTCTCTTACTCCTACAGCTCAAAGAATAGAACTTCTTAATGAGAATTAATTTATTAAGTCTAGTGAAGATGATTTTATTACTATTCTTAGCTATAAAATTCTTACAAATAGACAATCTAAAAAAGATCTTTGGACTATAACAATTAACAGTCTTAAGAATTCTCTTAACAAGCTTTTAAACAGAAACCTATCTTTTAAAGGGAAAATTCTAGTCGCTAAGACTCTTATTCTATCCTAAGTCTAGTACTCAGCCTACTTTCTCTTTCTAAACAGAAAACAAACTGCAGAAATTAATTGAATTATCTTCTATTGAGTCAAAGGTACCTTACATATGCCCTCTAAATATTCTACTTTTTAGCAACTAGCAGAGCTAGCAGGTCTTCAAGCTCCTGTTATTAAGAATATACTAGATACTTGTCTTATTTTAGTTTAGATAAAACTCCTCATCTCAAACTTCATGTGGGCTCTTTTTGAAAAAGACAAAATCACTACCACTCTAAGAAACAAAAGAAATATCTTACCTATAGCTACTCTTAGCTCTAACAATTTACATACTAAGGCTTGGTTTTTGAAATAGAAGCCTTACCTTGTAGCATAGATAAAAATTAAAAAAAAAGTTCCTACCACTTCTAACTAGTCTTGGAATAGAGAAGAAATCTTAATTAACGAGATTAAAGAAAATAAGCTCACAGTTAAAAAAACTTTAGAAATACTAAAAAAAACTATCTCTCTACTAATCTCTCTTTATACTCTTCCTTAAGCCTCTCAACCTTCTTAATTATCAATTAAGCCTATTTGTAATAAAAAAAAAAATATTTTCTGGCATCTTTTTCATAGAACCCTTTTCTTAGGTTATCAGTTCAAACATATAGATTCATCAAAAACAAAAAACTGTACTTGGTGTCTTGATGAGCCTCAAACCCTTGAATACTTTGCTATCAACTACTCTAGAAGTATAATCATCTGAAAAGAAGCATATAAATTTCTTAATATCAATGAAGAAAAAAACTCTCTAACCTTACTAGAATATATTTTTTAAGCTTCAAATTTTCATAATTCTCAAGCTTCCTCTACTATTATCTAGCTACATATTAATATAATTTATGAGATTTGGTATCGATATACATTCTTAAAATAGAAAAACTCAGATATACTAGTAGAATTTCTTAGCTCTTTAATTAAAGGTCATATTTCTAGAGAAATTTGATCTTTAAAATTTTACACTTCTAATAATAAGTTTAAAGCTAATAGAGTTTTATGTAAATATCTAAAATGTATATAGCTATAGTTTATTTATAATCTCTTAATAAAAAAGTACCAACTGTGCCTCTAACTGCTATAGCAGTAGAAAAATTAAAAAAAAAGTATATATATTTAAATCAATTAATTATATCAAAATCATATTTATTTAAAGCTATTATTCAATATCTGAAGCATTTAGTAGAGTTAGTTATATTTTTGAAGTAAGTTAATATAGAGTAATTAATGATAATAGTAAATTTTTGCTTATGCAAATAATGATGAAAATGTTTAATAGACTAAATTACTATTAGGCATTCTAGTTCAGTAATTGAATAATTTTTTTTGTAAGAGTTTAAAGTTCAACTAGTATAGGCTATTATATACTTCTTATTATTCTTATCTTTTTAAGAGAGTATTGCTTCTAAGGCAATAGTTGATGCATTAATATAGATCAAGAATAGTTTCTCAAAGTTAGAGTAGGTGAGTATAGGTGAGGTTGTTAAGCAGTTCTTTAATTTTTGAAAAGTATTTTGTTAATCAGTAGTCTAGATATAATCTATTTTCTTTTTGAGAAGTTTATTTAAGAATTTAGCTATTTTAAAAAAACTTTTTATAAATTTATGATAGTAGAATACAAGGCCTAAGAATTCTTAGAGTTGAGTAGTGTTTTGAAGGATAAGATAGTTTTATATAGTCTGTATTTTAGAAGAATCAGTTTTAATATCTTTTTCACTGATTATATAGCTAAGAAAGAGTAACTTTTGCTTAAAAAAAAAAACATTTTTTAGGGTTTAACTTTAAACTAGTATCTTTGAGGTATTTAAACATTTGTTTAAGATATTTCAAATATTATTCAAATATTTTTGATTTAATATTAATGTCATCTAAGTAAACTACTACAAAGTTCCAGAGCAAGTTTCTTAAGACTATATTCATTAATTTTTGAAATATTGCTAGTATATTATATAACTTGAAAGATATGACTATAAATTCATAAGTATCAAACTGAGTTATAAAAGTAGTTTTTTCCTAGTTCTAAGGTTCTATGAGTATTTGCCAATATTTACTAGCTATATTTAAACTAGTAAACTATTTAGAGTATTTTAGAGCTTTTAATAGATTATCAATTCAAGAAAAGAAGTAGTTATTCTTTTTGGTTGTAGCATTTAATTTACAGTAGTCTATACAAAATTATTGTTTTCTATTTTTTTTTATCAACTATTACAACTGGAGAAGTTCAAAGACTTTTACTAGGAGGTCTGGCAATCTTAGTATAGTGGTTTAGTTGTTAGACTATTATACAAGAGGTCTGGGGTTCAAATCCTACTGTTGATAAATTTTAATAATTATCTGAATCTTTGTATCTAACTTACAGTAAACTCTGTTCATTTCTGGTATTGTAATCCTGTAAATCATATTGCACTAATATCATTTGGATATTGGAAGTATGATGAGGTATTTGGTAAGACATAACATTATACAAATAAATCTTGATAGGATCTACAAGCAAAGAACTTGCATAGTAGAAATCTTAAGTAGGTGAAGTAGTGTAGCTTTCAATGGTCATACTAGCTAACACTTGATTCTAAAAAGAAACTATATTTTGAAAATATAAATAAAAAGAGGTACGAGTAAGTTTATTCTACAAAGAGGATCAGCAACACCAACTTGGCTTAGCAGCTAACTGGATTGGGAGGATCTACTTTGTGAAACATCTGAAGAAATCAGCAAATAGAAAACCAGTAGAGAGCTATAGTAGAAACTGGAGTTGTATGAATATCTATAAGGGTCTAAGCTAGGTGAATTTGTGAAATAGGCAGAGACTGCTCTAGTAGATATGCTTCGAAGTTAACTGGAGCTCTGCAGGCTCACAATATATTAAGCAATAAACATCCTAAGAAGACCTAAGCTGAAGTCAAAAAATAGATCTGTAATGAGCTAGTTAGCTTAAGTAATTAGATGTTACAGTAACATTAGTTTATAACAG
The DNA here is from genome assembly GCA_910592325.1 of Scutellospora calospora. Lineage (NCBI taxonomy): Eukaryota > Fungi > Glomeromycota > Glomeromycetes > Diversisporales > Gigasporaceae > Scutellospora > Scutellospora calospora. The sequence goes on along the minus strand of CAJVPM010001398.1, from coordinate 6,880 downwards.
TATAGGTTAGTTGAACAGAGAGTTTAAATAGGTAACTCATAGGTGGGTTACAGGTATAGTAGCATAGTATAGAACTAATCAGATAGTCTATTACCTGTATAGCAAACTACTTAAATTAGATAATAACTAAAGTTGTATAAGTGGCTTATTATACACTCTTTATATAATTACAAACTGTAAAGATTGCCCATATGTAATCTCATATATCAAACTAATAAAAATTGTCTAGCAATGTAAGCTACCTTAAAAAAAAAAAAAAGACTTTTATTAGGTACAATTAGATTATACTTTAGTATTTTCTAAATTTTTTTCTTAATGAATTGCTAATTTTTATATGAGGTTTAGTAGAAGTTTTGTTTAATAGATGTTGTATTTATAGAGATAGTATGAGTTATAGCTTTAGTCTTTCCAAATTTATAGAGTTTTTAGATAAATAAATTATCATATCCTTTTATAAATTCTAAAAATATTTGTTTATTCTGAAGCTCCAATTCATCTATATTATATTTTCTTTATTTAGTTTCTTTAGTTTATTTTTAGACATTAGTTTAGGTTTGTTATAGTATAGTTCAATATTTAATTTATTATAAACTTATTTATAGATTTCTTGTTCAATTTTTATAGCTTCTTCCTCAGTATAGCAAAATAAACTTTTACTAAAATCAAAATCCTTTTCATATTCTTTCTCATTATCTGATTCCACTATTTCATTTTCTACTATTTGTTTATCCTTTTGCATTTTAGAGACTTCAATGCTAACTTTATAATGTAAAAATTGATTTTCTAATGATTACTATATTATTCTAGTATATAGTCATAATGTTATTCTTGTAATTTATATTTATTTTTGTTTTCCTTAGCTAATTATTTCTTACAATTGCACTATAGGAATTAGACTCAGTAATTATAGCATCAAAAAGGATTATTTGTTTACTAATTTTAAGAGTATATTAGAGACTGCTCCTAGAGATCAATAACATTCACTATTTACATTAATTATAACTATCCTAGAGGCTTGAGTTATTTTCATATCTAGGTTTTTTAATAGATTAAGAGATATTATGCTTTTAGCTGATCCAGAGTCAACAATAAGATAGAATTTAATATGTTTAATAGTAGCATCACAGTATAAAGAAGTAGATTTTTTCTCAATTGCTTTGTTTACATTTATATTGATTAAACTTCTACTAGGTTGTCTATTATTATATTTCATAAACTCAAGGTTACCATTATTGATTGTTGAGATAGTTGACTGTTCAGATGCTTTTTCATTATTTTTATCATCAGAAAGATCCTTAGTATTCTTTTTATCAGTACTTTCAGATACAAGTATTTTTTTAGTTATAAGCTTTCTAAGCTTTTCAGTAACAGCTCTACTAAATTTATAGTTTATTGCTAATAATTGTCTATTGGTTATATTTACAAGTTGGTCAAAGAATTGTTGAGAAGTATATGGTATAATCATTTGGTTTACAGATAGCATAGCTGCAAGTTTTCTTTTTACTGCTTTTCCTTTTTATTTAACATCCTTAATCGGGGTTATTGGGTGATTAACTTAACGAGGTAGATCAGCCAATTAATATTGATGCATTTAATCATGTGGTCACTGATCAATTTAATCTGAGTCGGGGTTAACTAAACTATGGGTAATAATTGTGTGATTCGGGAGTTTAAACGTATCAGTTTATTAACGAAGCAAAGCGAAATGGTTTTTAATAAAAGCAAACTAAAATAATAAGAGAAAATCAATTATTTAATAAACTTTCAATTTCAACACTTTGAGAATTCGATTCCTAATATCTTTCTTATATTCAAGACATCAAAATCTGATCTTTATTAAGTCAAAAAAAGAGCCCTTTATATACATTATTCATTTACTAATAACTACTGCGCTTATTCCTTAGGTTGTTTCTCGAAATTGTTCTCGTGTTGTGGACTACCCTTGTTGAAACAACCGATGTGCATATTCATGCACAATATCACAACCCAGAGCTACAATGGTTGTGAGTAACCTATACTTATCAGATTTATCTCGCATAAAAATTAAACAAGAATAGAGCAAATAAGAAAATAAACAATAAAAAAAATTATTGTGACCGCCCAAGCCTCAACTAAATGTCACGAGGATCCGTGACAGTAGTAATTAGATTATTAAACCCAATACTAGAGATGGGTATCATGCGTGCGCATGATACCTGAAACATGCGCATGAATGCGCATTTTCCGTTTCATGCGCATTTTTGCCCATCAAGAATTTATATATGTTTGGTTAGGCTGCGTAATTTAGGCCAGAGAGCATAATGCCGGGCGGAATTAGAGGATAGGAATTTCAAAAATTACGAAAATTTCCGAAAAGAAAATGAATGAACCTCAAAGACGAGCAAGGTCGCGACTGAAATTCGAGAAACATAACGATTTTTTTCCGAAATGAAACAGAAAAAAGAGAATTTATATCATGCGGTATCATGCGCATTTTACGTTTCATGCGCATTCATGCGCATGTTATTATAAAATGCGCATTTTACCCATCACTACCCAATACCCGTTAACTATTGGAGCTAAACTGGATATTATTAATCGCTCTCCCAATCTACAATAGTAACAATGGTAATTAATTTTATCACCCGAATTAATTTCATATTTAACTAGAGTAGCGGCAAACCACCACTGCTTTTTTTTTTTTAAAAAAAAATAAAAACGTGTAGAATTAGTAGAGTTACAGTAAAACCATCATGGAATAAAAATAAATTGATACGTTGTTCTTTTTAGAAAAATATTGAAAATGTGTTTGAACGTAAACACATTTTATGATAACAATAAGGTATTTTCGTTATGTAAGTTTTAAAAATTAAAAATATTTTTCACGATGTTTTAAATTTTATTACAAATTTTTTTTTAGCGAGTCAGTAAAACACTATAATATTTGCATTAAACTCAATAATACTATTCTATATTTTCTTTTCCTTTGGTTGTTTTGGTGGTGCTTATTGGGTCTTCATATCATCAGACATATGCATTGGTGGAGTTTTAAATCCATCATTGTTGTCAACAATAATGTTAAATTTTCGAATTAAAGAATTAACTAATCCCTGTATTATCAGTATTTTATTAATTAGAATGACAACAATCTGAAATTTTTGTTACAATTCTGATAAAAAACTAAAACTCACTCGAATGTTCCAGGCTGTTCTTAATGCACCTTTCAGGCTATGATAAGCCGAAAATGAAAGTGGAAGATTGAAAGATTTTAAATGATGAAAAAAATATACTTCTTGTTTTTCAATCAAATAAACACGAACTTCTGTCATATATACCTGAATAATATAAGAAAATGTGTAAAATGTGTGTAAATATAAATAACTCTTACATCTAAATTTAAACAAAGTTAATAATTACAAGCATACATGTATTCCAAGTGTATACAATTCATCTTTGTCAGAATAAAAAAACTTTAATCTTAAATTATCAAGCATATCTTTCATCATCTGTTTCAAATAAAATTGATCGGAGGCATGTTTTGTTAAATCATGAAAATGTGGTCCACCACATACTAATCCGCAAACGATTTCATATTGTTCATATTTGCACAAAAAGTCAGCCTGACGACCTCGAATTACTTTTTCGGTATTAATATCTTTGTTGTTATTACGACGATTTTGTGTGGCTAAAACCGAAATCTCTCCCCTTAGATATATAAAAAATCATTATTCGATATTTAAGTATTTAACCAGTAATATTAGTATGAGTTTATCTATCATTTATCAGCTTACCATGGTACAAAACAATTGCCGTCCAATTTCAATACACCTTGTATTAATGGAATTATATAATCTCCAGTCCACTCACGCTCATGACAACCATTTTCCAGAGGATTTCGGAATGACTCAAAGGCATCTAAACTATAATAGTAAACAAAAGATTAATTATTGACATTTTTCGCAAGAATAATAAGAAAATTCCTTAACGTACAATTGCCCGACTACTCGTTGGATCCACCATTGTATTTTTTTCCAATTATTTTTCTTATATGAAAATTCTTTTTTATATATAGGAGCATTTACATTTTGGAGTTCAGCCCACTTTGAACGAGCTTGAGATAAGTCTATCTAGATATCAGAAGATTCAAAAAATGTTAATTTGATCCAAGTTTTTGCTTTTAAAATTCTATATTCTTACATCATGTTCAAACAAGTGAAGAATAAAAGGTTCGATTTCATGATGGTACGTTCTTTTGACTACTTCGGGTCTTCTTTTTAAGAATTCAAACCATTTCTCATAACTAAATTCACCTCGTATTTTAGATGATGATGACAAGTCCAAAATGAAACTATGAGCAGGACTACATGAAAAATCAAAAAATAAGCTAGTAATCAAAAAGTATAATTAACTTATTATTATAACTTACTCATAAGGAGAGGTACTCTTTTTCATACAATATTGTCTCAAAACAGATAATAGCGAAAAATCATTTAATGTTTGTTGTAAAGAAGTCTTGGTCAAGACATTTGTAAGAGGAGATAACAAAACATTAGATGAATGTGATTCTTTGAGGTTTTCTACATCATATCTATATTTGTCATTTCCATTTTCTTGTTCTTTAGTTGATATAATTATTAATAATAACGTATATAAATTCCTTACATACTTGTGTTAACCTACTATTCGATTTGTCACCATCTATTTTGATATCTATATTTGGTGTTAAAATATTTGTGAAATATTGTGTACTTTCTTGAGAGATGAAGTCATTTTCTAATGAATCAGAACTTGAATCATCAGCATAATTCACTTTCTTCCGTGGTCTAAGATCCCACTTATTTGGATATTCTTCTTCCTATAGAAAATTAAAAAAATCTTCTTAGAAAGCATTTTTCAGATGTACGTATAATTGATCATTATAGAGATCTACCTCATTCTATAATAACAAGAATTGTTAATTATGTGTATATAGACAGTTAAATATAAATGAACAAAAATATATATAAAGATAACAAATAGCAAAATACAAAGGCGGAAAAAAAATAAGTGTTAATATAGCAAAAAGTATCTTACATCTGGATGATATTTTTTTTGCATTATTTTTGGTATGTCTTTAGTGTTAATGTGTTTCTCATTGGATGTTAAAACACCACAATCATTGTTTAACGCTTCTTCAACCCATTTGTTAGTTTCCATTTCAACAACTGTGGCAATACCTTTTTGGTATTTAGTAATGCTTACATCCTTGTAAAAAGAATAAGACAATGTGTGAACTATTTTATTCAAAAAAATGGATTCTAAATATACATCATACTTACAAATTGGTTATGACGGGTTTGTTTAAATCTCTTTTTATTCCATGTCTACAAAAACAAAAAGATAGTAAGTAATTAGTAGATCAGCTTCAACAAAATGTGAGTAATGGCGTTAGCATAGGGTCTTGAGCAACGCGCAGTCCCCAAGACTTACAAACTCGAGCAACACGCAGTCCTCAAGTTTGCACTTACAGGCAACACGCAGTCCCTATAAGTGAAAGCAACACGCAGTCCTTCCTATCCCCGCCACCCTCACAAACAAAAGCAAACAGTTAACAAAAATATGCATTATACTTACGTTCCAAGTATTCTTAATATTTTTCAAAATGCTCACTATATCATTATTATAAAAATTTGAATCAAGTGCATCATCCAAATCCTTTGAAAGTGCATTGTATATTTTCAAATATTCGCTGTTCGGCCATTCTTTTTGATAATATGCAAATATGTGTTCCAAGGTTATAGAACTTGTTTTTGATAATAATTCGTGTTGAACAAGGAAACTGAAAAGAGGACTTTCGAAGAATGAATTTGATTTTCGTTTTTCCATGGCAAGTACGCGTGTTTATCCAGTAAGTTAAGTAAAAGAAAAATCGCGTAAATTTTTTTTTCCTGTTGCGTAAAATATGACCAATAAAATTTATGCCCTCCGTGATCACGTGATGATTGACTATTAATCAGCCAATCACATTTCGTAAATCACCAAAGTGACACAATTTTATGAACGAACAATACTTTTTTCTCATCTTTTGACCAGACCAAGTGTTCTAAGTACACTTGAAGCTTTCGTGCTGCCCTATAACATACTCGCTTAATCCATTTTAATTCGCCAGCTTTCATATTTAATTTACCCGACAAAGTTAGTATATAAAAAGGTATATATTATATGTAAGCTAAAACGAGTAATAAAGGTAACGATTTAGCAAAAATAAGAAGAAAAGTGTTGTTTTATTGTTTATTGAATAAACTCTAAAGAGTTTTAATAAGATCTACGTATATTAAAGTTACTTTTTTATAGTCGTTCGATTATAGAAATGAATGTATATTTTATTATAATTTTTATGTATAATAGATAATCGTTAGTAAATTAGTCAATATATGATCCAAACTAATAAAGATATTTTTACTTACTCTATGATACGTATTATTAATTTGAGCTTTGGATATAATTTCAATTCAACTTAGCAAATTTTAATTTTTTTATTAAATTTATTTAATTGACATATGATATTCGTGCATCTGCCCCCGGAGCTACCGCAGTCAAATGTGGTACCACTCCCGATTTTTCCGATTTCTCCGATTTTTCTGTTTTTTCTGTTTCTATCGATTATCACTATCCTTAACTTTATATCGATATTTCGGGTCACGTGTCACGTGATCTGGTCCTCTTTGCGATTGGTTATTGTTTTAACAATGGGAATTTATAAGACTAACTAAGGGGTGATTGACTTATTGTTGGCCTTAAATTGATCGATTTATGATTTATACGGGATGTGATTTCAACAATTGCGATAACTTAACAATGACAGAGTTATAACACCAAACTTCTACTCGAATTTCGAAGTATTGGTTCAACACTAAACTTA
>CAJVPM010001397.1:0-12174 GCA_910592325.1 Scutellospora calospora | reverse complement strand
AGATTTCATAATAGCCAATTTCTTTCCATAAGAAGATTAAGTCCTTATTAATCAGGATCGAGCGAGCTATTATGTTGCACTGTCTAGTATTTTCGTAACCATCTTTGGACGGATATTCCTCAGGAGTATTTTGCGTCGCACTATGGAAATCAGGTTGCCTTATTGGTCTAGGAGGGAACGGAATAAATTTCATATGTAGTATTAAATCTTTAATGGTATTAAAGTTTTTTTTTAAAATATCTGGAGCATTACTTATTGGATGTGGCCCACCAGAAAGAAAGTGAAACAACTCCATATCATTGCCTTTTATACAAAGTTCACTTGTTTCAAACTGGTTTTTCGCAACTGATAGGATATATGTGAAGACCGATAATTGTAAATCACTACCCCAGGGTTTATGTGACTTTTTTTCTAATGATCTTATGTCAAATTGTCCGACATTATGTGATATTTTCTTTTCAATTAATTGTAAATCATAACTTCCGTAGTGAATAAGAAGTTTTTGAATAAAATATTTTGAAAGAATTCCTCGCTTAGTGATAATGGCTTGCACAACGGATACACTAATAAACGACGGACCAAATCTCACGGAATGAAATAATGCATGAGCTCTTCCATAGTTTTGGATGATCCATGCTGCTCTTGCATTTTCATTTTTAGCAACATTCGACCATGCTTTTGAACTTAAAGCCAAATTTTTAGGATTTTCAACATATTGAAAAATTGTAAATTGGATTTTTTGAGTAAATTTTTTGGCAGCCATATACTTCCATAATTTCAAATGTATCGTTATATACCCTTTATATATACGTGTATTATAACTTTGAAAAATTCTTTTTTTTAAAAAAATGAAACATTATAATCAATAAATCACTATATATAGATTTATTAAAATTTATGTTATCAGGGTTTTAAACTTTCGACAAAGAATTAAAAAATTTTTAAACGCAATTTTTTTTTTAAAAAAAAAAAAGGTTGGGATATCAAAATAAATTTATTGGATACTTTTGTTTCAAGATTACCATTATTTACAAACATAATAATTAATTTGAAACTATAAACGAAGCTGAATATTAAACTTTTAATTTGTAGCACTTAGTTTAGAAGGTTTGGATTCGAAACTTAGTCTCGGAGTTTAAAAATATGTTCAGAACGGGATTCTTACTCCATGACCAATTTCAAATCTGTTATGTAAAGAAAAAAACCAGATTTAGTAATTCATATAATAATAGGGGTACCTTAATTTTCCCACCACTTCACTATCGGAGTAGAAAAAATTTGAGTAAATAATTATAGCCAATTAGGAACCCAAAATAAATTTGTATTATCTTTGTATATACGCGTTTTTAATAATGAGAATTCTTTAAAAAGACTAAATATTGTGCAGGCTCATAATATTCGGAGATGTAATTATTTTTGTAAAAATTAAAATAATGTATCTTATATCAGTTCATATATAATTAGTATTTTAAAACTATTTTAAGGTTATTTTTCAAGTGCAATGGCCGCCCAATACGGGATATATTTATTTTCGATATTCGTTTTATCAATAAGAGTAAGTGTTGAATTTAATATAAATAATTTATAGCCATAATAGTTATTTGCCATGTTGCAAATGATTAATGACTATTTTCCATGATACTGTAGCTTATAACATTCCGAAGGTCAAATATAAACGCAGTATCCGTTGTTACCAGCACTTAATGAGTTTATTCGCTACGTCCTAATATAATTAACACTACCTCGCATAAAAAAAAAAAAAATGTGAATAAACTAAATAATATAATAATATGTTCCTCACATTATTATGCTACACAAAAGTGCAGCATATCTGCGGTAATACGGAACTTATATATCAAGTAAACCTGTGGTATTTACCAAATAGTGCGGACTAAAGTACTCAGTGAAAATAGCTATTTATACATGTATGTTATACGCATTTACGTGATTTATAATTTTTTTATTATGTAAAAAAATCATGTCAATTGGGTACTTTGTAAGTTATTACTGTAGTAGACTCATTATAACAATATAATATAGTTGGGGTGACTTAAATATTTACAAGTTTTTACAGTTACCATCAAATATTATGGGTTATAACTTTTGTAATCGCAAAAGTTGAAAAAATTTTAAAAAATTCCAATTGATAACATTATAAAAAATACGATGATAATTACCTAACCGACTCTGATGAGAAATTTTTTTTAGAGAAATTCTACACGCATTTTATCGAATTTAATTAGGTAGTTATCTTCATTAAAAATTTATCCACTATTTCTTTTATAGAAGTTCAGATTTTTAAATTCTCAGATTAAATTCTATAGTTTAAAGCTAAAACAAATTGTTTTATTATAGTTTTCAAAAAATTTTTAAATATTTTTCGACAAAAATTAATTAATTTTGAGGATCTTGTGTAACAAAAATAAAGAAAATTTTTAAGAAAAAATTAAAAAATCGTAAATATCTCAAACTTTTATTATGCAAACTAGCTTTGAGCTATTAAGTAAAAGTTTTCAGCACATAATTTTGCATATATATAACCTTTTAACCCTAACCATAACACGAATTCGAACCCTAACCCTAACCCCAAAAGTTTATTTTATTTATTTATTTTAATGATTTTATCATACAGGTGATTTCACCTGGGATGAAAATTAGTTAAAACCTTTTTTTATATGCAAATCTTTTTTTACAAAAATTTTAATAGTTAGGCTAGACCAACTTTGATTTTGTGTTCATATTAGCCCTTTCCGCAAAGTAATAATTTTTTTTCAAAGAATTATGTTCCGTAACTATATAAACTTTTGCCGAAATAACCATAGTCTATAGTATGTATATTTATTTATATATTACTATATATTAGTAATCATTTGTGATTGCCGATTACTATATAATTGTGACAATTATATATAGTAATCGCAGTCAAGTGATTTTTCTGATCTATAAAAAAAAAATCAGAGTCGCAATATAATCAACATTATCACGATCAAATCGATGTTGTGCGATGCAAATATTCGGTTGGATAAAACAGATCTCCAGTCATTTTTATTCACCTCTGCAATGTGTATCTCGTACGTTTTCTACGGTGACTAAGACTAAATTCTGTGTGTTGATAAAACAAATTCTGCTGACTACGCTCATATTTTCTGTTTATTAATTGTTCACCTTCCCGAAATTTTCCTATATAATTTTGTACTCCGTGCTAATTTCTATACTGTAGGATTCTTTCCTATTTGGTGATATTCTGCGGATTAATGTGATATCAATTTCGTGTAACATTACGTAGTGCTGAATACAGTATTATACATACTGTAGGTTAAAAATTTTGCAGATAACTTCTACAAGCCATTAGATGTTAGAAATAAACTATACTCAAAAAAATAAAAAATTTGGGTATCATAAATAAATGGCACATCACTCTATATATGTGACTGCGTATTTTATTTAAAAGTAGGCTAGATTGATTAGAAGTAAATAGTGTATAACATACATAGCGATAGATATTACTTATTTGTTATAGATTTCGCATTTTTTACATAGTATTATCGCAAAATCTAAAAAGAAAAAAATAAAAAATGAAATTTTTGCCATAAAAATGATTTAATGCAAAACTGCTATGCAAATTTTGCAAATTGATCATAGCTTTCTTGAACTCAAATAATTTATTTTGGATCATTATTTGAGAACAAAATGTAAATACAAAGCTAACCTTGTGTTAAACTTTTAAGATAACTAGAACTATCTGAATAGGAGCTTTTCTTCTAAACTAATAAGTTACTTCACAACTTCAGAGAAATGTCATAAATAGTATATTGATCTGAACATACTAACACAAAAAGAGAATGAAAAATTAGATATCTATACCTATAACTTTAAAAAGTTATTAAAACAAGTGGATCTGGAACATAACCTACTAGTAATTTATGTAGTAAGAATATTTATAAGAGGACTAAAGGAAAGAATTGTAGTTATAATATTTATTTCTAAACTGAACAACTTTGATAAAGCAATAGCTAAAGCTAGGAGAATAGAGATTATAAAGAAAGAAAAAATAAAAAAAACTAACTAGACAAGTATTAGAAGAACTTATCAAGATAATATACTAAATAATGATTAATATAATGACTAATTCTATAAACAGAGAATAGTTTCAACTTTAATACTAATACCAAACTATCATCTCTAACAATTTAACAATAATAAATATTATAGATGCAGAAAAAAAGAGGATACTTATTTCAAAACTGCTTTACAAAAAGACTTCTCAATTAGAATAGAACTTCAAAATAAAATAGAAATGTAAAAAGAGAAAACTAATTCTAAAACCCAAATTAAGACCAAAAGCAACATAAAACTCAAGATTATGAAAGAATCTAAAACAATCTTATTAAGTTTTAATCTAATCTAGTAGCATAAATCTATATAAAGCTTATGAAAAAGATAATAAAAAAGATATATATGCAGATAACTAGGTCTATTATTAGCTATATGCAACTAGTAGACCTAAAATAAAAACAAAACAAAGTAAAACAAATAACTAAAGCTCCAACTAACACAAAACTAAAACTAATTTGAAATACTAATAAATATAACTATAGATAAAGCAAATCTAACTAAACCTAAACTTTAAAATAAACCTAGATGAAAACAAAACCTATTTATAGTTAATTTAATTTTATTATACAATATTGCAGAAGACTTCTTAACTAGCTAGCCAAAGTAATTTATAGACAAAGACTTTAAATCTTAAAACAAAGAAGAAATATAGACTAAGTTCTGTATAGACTACTTATAATTCAAAAAGAAAAAACTAATTTTATTAGCTCTAAATATTATGATAAGATAACTGTAATTAAATATTATATAAAAATAAAAAAAATCTGTATTGGTAGTTCTAGATTTTAGAGCTACTATTAGTATCATGACAATGAATTTATTGAATAAGCTAGAATTAATAATTTGAAAACTATTAATTACTATAGTAGTAACTACAAATAGTAATAGAGAAAAATCTTTAGAACAACTAAATGAACAAAAATTAATCATTGGAGAAGTAACTATTCCAACTAACTATCAAATAATAGAATTGTTAAAAGAAACTCTACTTTTAAAAATAGATTATTTTAAAAAATACAAGTTCAAATCTACTTTAATAAAGAAAAGTTATTTATCTAATATCTAATAAACAGATAGATATACTAATTTACTAAATACAAAGTAATAAACCTGAAATCTTGTTTAAAACCAACTCTAATAATAATAAGAAAAACAAAGATAACTATTTCAATAAGTATGAGGAAGAAGAGTTAGAAAAGTTGAAAGGATTTATTACTAAAGGAATAATAAAGAAAGAAATAGAATTATATATTAATCTCTAAAAAGATATCTATAGCTCTGCTATTTATTTTACTATAATCGAAGAAATTTTTACTACTAAAAATAATACTAAACTAGAAGTAACAAAAAAGAAGAATATAGAAAGATTAGTACAAATAGAGATATTAAATAAAAAACAAAAGAAAGAAGCAACTTATATACTAGAAAGATTCAACAGATTATTTATAACTAAATTAAGTTAATTAAGCTAAAATACAGAATTTTAATATAAAATAAGCACTAGAGAAGTAAGGCTAATTAAGCAAAATACATACAGAATATCACTGAATAAACAAGAATTACTAAAAGAAGAAATTAGAAAAATATTAGAAAATAATTTGATTGAAGAAATAAAAAGTCTGTAGACTTTACCTGTAGTTATTATATCTAAGAAAAATAGTAAACTATATCTCTGTATTAACTACTAAAAGCTTAACTCTGTTATAAAAAAGGATTTCTATCTATTATTCTAAATTGATTACCTATTTAAAACCTTTAGAAAAGCTAACTAGTTCTTAAATTTAGATCTAGCTAGTAGCTACTAGCAAATATTTGTTAAGAAGAAGAACTAAAAAAAGACTGTATTTATAACCAAATATAGTGTTTATACCTTTAAAGTAATATCTTTTAGTTTATGTAATACCTAGTCATATTTTAGAGAACTATAAACTACATCTTTTATAATTATATTAGCAAATTTGTTACTATATATTTAGATGATATTATTATCTATTCTCAAATTTACTTTAAATATCTAAAATATTTATAAATAGTTTTTGATAAAATTAAGACAGCTGAATTAAAATTAAATCTAGAGAAATATAATCTGTTCAGAGACTAAATACAGTTCTTAAAACATATTGTAAATATAAATAGAATTAGTTTTAACTTAGAGAAAATAAGAAAAATATAAGAATTTTTAACTTCTAATAATTTTAGTTAATTTTATAAATTTATAAAACTTGTATCTTTTTACTAAAAATTTATAAAAAACTTTATTACAAAAGCAAAGCTACTGCATAATCTGTTAGAAAAAAAGGTTAATATGAATAAAGACTAAGTCAACAATAAATATTCATGATATTAAAAGAATACTTAACTACTGCACTAATCTTGAAATATCTAGATTTTAATAAGAGATTTATTTTATATACTAAAGCTTTAAAAGTAGAGTTTAGTACTATATTGATGCAAAAAGGAGATAACAAACTAGAACATATTATTATTTATACTAGTAAAAGTTTAACTAGACCAAAAAGAAACTATTTAACTACAGAATTGAGATGCTTTATAGTAATTTGAAGTATAGAGCATTTTTACTATTACTTTAAATATAGGTTTTTCAAAATAGTGATAGACTATATAGCTCTAAAATAGTTATAAATAATAGTATTAAAAAAATATAGAACTTGATAAATACTTTGTTTACAACTCTACTAGTTAATTATAATATATAGAGCTAGGCAAAAATATAAAAATGTAAATATCTTATTCAAAAATAATCAACAAAAGTGAAGAAAAGAAAGAAGATATACTAGTTTTAGTAATATTAAAAGTTATGAAGTATATATAATAAAAAGAAAGTAAAAAGTCAAATCTAAAAAATTAGTTAAGAAATAAGTAATAATAATATAGAGTAAACTTCTAATATACTTGAAACAAAAGATCTAAAGTCACCTAAACATGAAGTATTAGATAAATTCAAAACTTAGGAGATATTAAAAAAAAAGAAAGAAGAAGAAATTAGTACTTGTTGCAATGATACTAAACCTTATGAATAATCTTTAAAGAATTTAATAATAAGATCTAGAAAAGAAGAATAATTAATAAACAAAAATATAATATAAGAATCTCTAGAAGTTCAAACTAATAAAACTATAGAAATAGAAATATTTTGTATAGTAGTTGGGTTTTACCTCCTTAAAGAAAGCAAAAAAGATAAAGAATACAATATAAAGTTAAGAATCATAAATAATAAAAGTAATAATAAGTAAGATAGTAATTATATAATAGAATTCTATAAGGAAAGAACTAATAAAGTAAATGATAAACAAGAATTCTAAAAAGAGAACCTATTTGATACTAACATGAAGTACAATACTATTGACTTTTATAGAACTTAGTAGTTGAATTAGAGTAAGAGTTTATATGATATAACAAAATTGATATGAAGAAGAATATTACCTATTAGATAATAAAAATAAAACTTCTAAAATTTTATAATATAGATCAACTAAAAACTGATCAAACTATTAAATTATTCATGAAATATTTAAAAGAGAAAAAATTCACAAAACCAACAAGATTTTCTATTAATAAACAACTCAATAAAGCTCATATATATCTTCTTTGTAATGATAATATCTTCTCAAATTATACATCATTTAATCTCTTCACTCTCTTCTAATACTATAATACTCCTCTCAGAACTTTCACAAATCTAATAATTTTTAAAATTGATAATAACTTAAATATTTTCAATCTATCAACAAACTTTTCAAATAATACTAATTTATAAACAATTACTAATACTAATACTAACAATACTAATAACTCACTCTCTCTTAAAATTATAACTTACAATATTAGAGGATACAACAACTCTCTTAAAAAACAACTATAAGAAAATTTTTGTCTCTTCTATAACTAAATATTATTAGTTTAATAGAAACTAAACTTACTAACTCCAAATCAAAATATTTTAATACTAAATACTTTATATATCATCTATTAAATTCTATTTCTTCAGTAGAAGAAACTAAAATTATGATCTCAAACAACCTAATACTAGATATTCACAAAATTCTTAAACATAAAGAAGAAGTAATTTCTATTAATCTTTTCTTCAAACATAATTTTAAATTTAGAATAATTTCAGTATATCTATTCTTTACAGATATATTATATAGAAATTCAATACAAACTAAAGTTAACTAATGGATATAACAAGTACTTAGCTAACAACTCTATCTAATAGTTCTTAGTAACTTTAATATAGATGTCTTTATAACAAATTCAACAAGTTCAAAATCCAGACTCGTTAACTTTCTTACAAGTAACAATTTATATGATCTTACTAACTACATATCCAATACATCCTATATATAGTATAATAACTAATCACAAACTAGAATTAACTGCATATAGTATTATGAATCTATAATACTATACCTTCAAAGATTTAGTTTAAAAAATCTATTAATATCTATACAAAGTGATCATATAATACTTGTATCTTTATAGTTTTTCTCTATGCTAACACAAATTACAAACAAAAATTTATAGCAAATAGAAGAATCTTTGATTATAACTTTATGAACAAAGAAACCTGAGAAGAATTTGCAAACCAAGTTAATCATAATTTTAATCAAAACAATACTCTACTCGATACAAATACTAGCAACTCTTTTGAATTACATTAGCACAAAATTCAAACAAGTATTATTTCTGCTATTCTTAAAATAATACCTAACAAAAAGATTAAATTTCAAAACTTTTATCATACTCACTTGCAAAAAGCTATACAACTACATTAAGCTCTAAAATTAATAAGACAAATTATTTGTTAAGTCATATATGCATACAATAACAACTTCCTAATTCTAACCAATATTCCTTTTTTAATCAACACAACTAATTAACAACAAAACCTAAATTTTAACAACTTTTCTATTAATAACAATGAAATTCTAACTTGGCTTAATAACTTACAAATATACTAGAAAACTTTACACAAAGTCTGAAAAATAGAAAACTAATCACATATTTGATAACAAATTAATATAGCAACAGAAAAATAATATTCTGCTCTTTAAATACAACTAACTAAAATAATTAATAGTATTCTTAATAGGCATACTGATCAGGTTTCTTTTCAAAATTTTAAAACAGATACAGAATTGATAACTAATCCTAAACTTATCAAAGAACAAATCAGAAACTACTTTAACCAATAGACTGATTTCAAACCTACTAATCAACAAATTTTTAACTTAACGTGAAAAAATTGTTATGAACCTATTCTTTCAATTAATCTATCTTACTATGAAAATATTTTTAATACTATCACAACTGAAGAAATTACTCAACCTCTCCAAAACCTCTCTAATAACAAAGCATATAGTCTATCAAGTATTAGTTATAAAATGCTTAAATATGCTAGTAATCTATTCTTACAAACAATTACAATTTTGCTTAACAGATATTTAGTATATCAAACAATACTAAAATAATGAAAAATATGCTATATCTTTACAATTTCAAAAAAACTAATATTTAATAGCAACTTATATAATACTAGGCTAATTAGTTTAATTGAACATATCAAAAAACTCTATTCAAAATTTTTACAAATCATCTTAGCATTGCTCTAATATCTAAGCAAATTCTATTACTACTTAACTATGTTGCTCTTCTAGGAAATAGCACTTCTACTCCAATTCATATTCTAAATAATATAATTGAGGACTTATTTTGCAACAACAAGAAGCTTTAGCTACTATCACAGAATATAAGCAAAGTATATAATTTAGTTAATATATATTTACTTCAAAAAGCATTTGAAAGAATTTAACTTCTATATCAACTTACTCAAATCATACTTGACCTGCTCTCAGACTATTCTAACAAAATTATTACTAATTTTGAACTTACTTAATTCTATATATTTAAAAATGGAATTAACTAAGAAGAAACAATTACACCTCTCTTATAGCATATATATTATAATCCTTTAATTACTTAAATTGCCAAAACATACAAAGGTTATAGTCTAGAAGTCTCTTAAACTACAGATCTTAAAACAAAAAAAAACAAACCAACTTTAAGTATCAATATCTGTTCTTGTATTCATGAATAGTATACTATAAATTGCTTCTTCAAAAAATAAACTTAAACAAATTCTAGAATTAGCTTCATCTTTCTTTGAAATAGCTAATCTAAAAATTAATCTACTTAAGTCTATTCTTAGCACTAATTCAAAAAATTTATCATCTATTAACTTCATTTAACAGACAATCTCTCTACAACCTAAAAATATACTCTTTAAATTTTTAGAATACTAGTTTCTACCTAGCTATTAACAAACTCAACAAGTAAAACTTATTATTCAAGAATTACAAAACCTTATCAATATCCTTAAAACTAAACAAATAACTAACAAACAAGTAGCTTATATTATAAATACAATTATTATCTCAACTCTCAAATACTGAATTCACAATGTTGTTTTATTAAAAACAACTTGTGAACAAATTCTCTCTACATATCTAACTATAGCTAAACACAAATCCAATTTCTCACAAAGTATTCTAAATTAGTGATTTGAACCAATTGAGCTATAATTAGTTAACTGACTCAAATCAAATAAATTTTGGATAACCAGTTAAGTAAATTCTTAATCAGTTGACCTGTATAACTAGTTGAGTATCAGTAATAAGTTAACAGAGAAGCAAAAGGTCTGAAAACTTTCGAAAAAAAAATGAATAAATATAAAAATTTGAGTAAAGGTCTGAGAACTTCCAAAAGTAAAAGTGTGAAATAATCTTAATCAGTTGCAACTAGTTGACATTAAATATTTCAGTTTAGTTACATAACTAATAAATTTTTTCTCAGTTCAAATTACTATTCTAAATAGTGTTATACTAAACTATAATATCTATAGAATTAAAAATATAAGAGATATACAACTTCAACACTATATTTTAAAATTTTTACTTTGTCTTAATAATTTAAATATTCTAGGAACAACAACTAAAATCTGTATCTAACAACTACAAAATAGCCTGTAGTCTACTACAAATATTCTTTACTATTCTAATCCAATTATCAATAGGAAAAATAAGTATTCTACTAACTTTAAAATAATTTAGCTACTTCAATATTTAAATATACAAATAGATATATATTATAGTATAATATAGCCTTATACTATAACACACTTAGCATATTCTTTTGAAAAATTATTCAACAAACACAACTTTTATAATATTTTCAAAAAACAACTTAAAACAAAAAATATACTTTACTTGAACTAACTCACTACTATGAATAATAGCATACTTCTAAAATGAGAATACTTATCTCTATGAATAGATTATTTGTCTAAAAGCAAAACTCTAATATAGTTCAAATACCTTGAAATATTTTAATTGAAAACCTTCAAAAAAACTTACTCAACAACTAGTACTTATACCAAATAACTATTTTAGTTATACTACTAGAAATTTTAGCAAAAAATACAAACCTTAGCTAATTACTAATAATTATAACAACTTAATTACAATAGGCAAAGCTTATCTATTTAATAATCAACTTAATACAATCTCTATTACATACTGGATATATAATATAGACTATACATATATTGAATACTATCCAACTCAACCTTTAACTTGTAGCCTCTGCTCTGAATATAATTTAAACTCTAACAGAATTAAAATTAAATATACTTTTGATATCTTAGCTTTCTAATCACAAAATTTTGAGAAAGAAAAATTTCAAATAACTCAAATATATTATTTAAATTTAATGCAAATTACCTAGACTTAATATATGCTACTGCAAACAGAAACCCAATATATATACCTCTTACTCAAATATTCTTATCTACAACAACTCTGTTTTTAAACTATTTAATTCAAATAGCTCCTCTCTTAAATTAAATACTATTGCAACAGGGTCTGGCACCCGTAGCTTAGTGGTTAAGCTGCCAACCCTTCATGGACAAGGTCAACGGTTCAAGACCGACTGGAGGCGAAAAATACTCTGTAACCTTATTTAAGGAGTCAATGGTCGAAT
>CAJVPM010001396.1:0-12179 GCA_910592325.1 Scutellospora calospora | reverse complement strand
AGTTTAATTAATAAAAAGTTGAAGAAATTTGGTTTTTGTGAAAAAATTTTTTGGTTAAATTTGGTACAAGTGATGTATGGATTGAGTTCTCAATAAGTTCTTCCTGCTACTAGATTAAAAAACTCTTACAAGTAAAAAAGTAAAAAAAATAAAAAATAAAACAAATACTTTATTAATATAAAGAAAAAAAAAAGTATGACAAAATATAAAAATATTATTCTATTATCAAATAAGTTTTAATATTTTATCTTTATTTTTATAATCATTAAAAAATTTTTTATATAAATATATATTGATATATAGTAATTAATCAATAAATATTAATTAAAAAACAATGATTTATATCAATAAAATAGTTATAAATTGATATATATTAATAACTGATATATATTATAAAATTAGTTAATTGATTATTATTAGATCTATTTAAATTGATATGCAATGATTATATATCAATAATCAATATATATCATATTTATAAAAATTATTAGTTATCAGTTGATTAATTATTATTGCAGATATACAGAACAATAACTTAATAATAACTATACAAAATATACATGATAAATAGCTTATTAGAAAGCTGAAAAACTAAAGATTTTATTAATAAAAATTTATATAGGATATAATCCTCTTTATTTTTAATTATGAGCTTATAATAATTTTTTATTAACCTCATCAAGTTTTATAAAATTCTTTGTAAGGTTTTTTCTTATTCTTTTTTTTTTTTTTTTTTTTTGGCAATCTTGCCCATCATTTTATTAAGGAAAAGCTTATATGTACTACAAAGTAAATTACTATCTAAAGTATAATAAAGTACTCTCCTTCAACTATTCCGAACTCACTCGGCTGCCTTAAGATACCCAAGTGCGATCTGCCACAGCAACAATTTCTCTCACAAAGACTTTAGTCTGCAGGTACAGACTCTAGACCTCCGGTCAATAAGAGGCTACTACTAGCCTATATCAAAACTGCCTTATTTTGTTTTAATTTTTAACCATCCTTCTTTTTTCTCAGTTCTTATCTATGTGTCACCCTTTCTAATACCTCTTTCTGTAATCTCTCTTCTTTCTCTTTTATTTCTTCCTTTTCTGTATTACTAGGTTGGATATTTTCTTTGTCCTCATTTTTCTTTTTACTTCATTTTTTTTTTTTGTCTTTAGTCAAGATTTGGTTCTCTTTTTCCCACTTGATCATGATTTCACACTAGAATTTCTACAGACATTCGAAAAAATACTTCCAAAAGTGTTTTACAAAGCTGACTAAAATTCTTCTTGCCTTCTTTCTTGACTGGGTTACTTTGCTTAAGCTTGTGAGCTGCTTAATGCTTGTAAGTCCTCTTAGGTGCATCTTTCTGTCATTCATTTTTTTCTCTGACTCAGTACTATATATTGCTTCTTTAAGAGAAATCTCACTTAATGTTAGATACAATTTTGTCGAAGCTTCTAGGCCTGTTAGCTGTATAGCTTCTTTTTTAAGTTTTCTTCAAATTCCTTAGTACATTTTGCATTCTGCCAGATGGTAGAAGGTTTCATCTTTTCAGAAACATACTATATATCTTTGACTTTTGTATAGCTTAGGATTTCTTTGAAAGCAAACATCTTTTGTAGGTAGAATCTTGTTAATGTATTTTATACGAAACATGAGGGATTTGCTCTTTTTCAAACTAATACATTTTTTGCCTTGTATTTTTTTGAGCAAATCCCATGTAATTTTCCAATTCAGCTCTGTATCAGAATTAGAATTTAGGTTGTGAGCTACAATTTTTGCTATTTTGCTTAGGTTTGCCTATTCTGTTTTGTATACTGTTGCTGTAATAATATTTATGAAGGATCTTAGAGGTCTTTCGATTGCTTGACTTTTTCATTTAGGTATTGCTATTAGGTTGCTAGATGTTGTCTTCAGTATGCTAAGACTTATAGGTTTTTTCATTCCTTCCTTAGCTAACCAGTTTGCTTGGTCATTCTATTTGTTTTTGCTATGACTTTTGACTTTATGCAGTATCAGATTTAAGTCTTTCGCCTTGTAACATCTTTGAATATGGCTTATTAAGCTTCTGTTTTTTAGCTTAAACTAGCTTTGTATACTATTGTTTGCATTAACTTTTTCTAAGGCTTCTATTGCAGCTTTGCTGTCTGTATAAATATGTGCCTCAGTTTTACATGGTACTGTAAGAAGGGCTGACCAGATCGCTTCTAGCTCAGCACATATTGAAGAAGGCTAATTTTCTAGACTACTACTAAAACTAATATTTCTATCTACTATGTCTTTTCCTCTAACTACTCATCCTATACCCATTTTCCCTGCATTTTCTTTTTTGCTATCACTTTCTAATACTCCATCTATATAGTACTTAATAACTTTCCTCCCTTTTAATCCTTCATATGTTTCTAGTAGATCTTCTTTTAGGTGCTCTTCTCTTATTGAGTTTTGAATAATTGCAGATTCAAGACTGTTTGCTATGATTTCTGCATTTAGCTCTTGTTTAAAGCTGCTATCTTCTACTATCTCTTTAGTTTCTATATATGCGGTCGAAGGTATTTCTAGTAGTAGATTCTTTTCTTCTTTTCTTTGTATATCTACTACCTAGTGCTATTCTTTGTGATTAATGCTGATTACACAATCACTATTATTAAAGCTTACTAGATTGTACTCATTACACTTAATAAAGGCCTGGTTTCCTGCACTATTCTTATCTTCTTTCTAATGAGTTGCTATTGCTCTCTTCTTAGTTTTTCTTGTTGTTTTGCCTAAGTGCAACTTTTTTTCTTTCTTAAATAAGAACTATTCCTTCTTTCTTCTGTTTTCTGATATTTTCTTTGGTCGTAATTTGCTTGCACTTCTATTAATCCCTTCTACTCTATATATATCGTGTACTTCTCTTGAATCTTTACTTTTCAGAACTTTTTCTTCTAGTTTTGTAAACCAAGTCAGTGTACGTCCTTTCTTTTTGATGCCTCTTATATATTTTAATTGTTGCCAGATTAATAACAGGCCTCCTGAGCAGTCTATTAGCTGTTCAAGAATGAAAAGGTTCATTTTGTCTGAGTGAATGAAGGCTTGTACCTCTTTGTTGCTCAGCAAAATTACAATTTCAGATTCTTTTATATTTAGCAAGCTTGGATCTTCAAATAACTCCTCTATCTTAATATCTAGCTTAGCTACTTCCTGAAGCATTTTTAGAGCTAAATTGTGTTTAGATGCAGTTCTGTTTGGCTTACAAGTCTTACTTATATTGAACCTAGCTGCCGCACAAAAAATGCGCGGATGATACTCGATTTTGATTGGCTAACGGCCGTAGATCTGCAAAATTTTGGTTCGCATTATATAATTGTTTACTCAATTCTGGCCGGAATTAACTTTTTAACTTTTTCATTCTAAAAATATAAAATTTTAAAGAAATAGGCTCGCGCTATATTAAAATCAGCCTAGGAACAATTTTCACTTAATACGCAGCAGTGATTTTATTAGTAAAATTTTGAGTAATTCCAGCCAAAATTTTTGATCGTCGCTCTTAGCCAATCAAAATCGAGGATCATTCGCGCATTTTTGTGTGGTAGCTAGGTTCAATTCTTACTTATCAGGCTACTTAGATATTTTCTTTGTAGTTACCCTTCTTTAATTCTTAGTCTAGTAGTTTTTCCTAATACTTCCTGCTAGTTTATACATATAGTTAGTTCTGTTAGATAGTGTGCAAGTTGGTTTTGCCATATCAATCTTAAATCCATAAAGCCAATATGACTACAAATAGAGTTTGCTGTGGATCTTGCTAACTCTAATTTGTTTTTAATTAAGATTTAGATCGGTCTTTGCAGATTGTTACAGATAGCTTTGCTAAGAAATATTGTTTGCAATCTGTATTTGATACTTGGTAGAAGCACACTATTGTTCAGATATATCAGCTGACTTGCAGATGCTTTCTTTCATTTAATTGCTTTGCACATTCTGCTAACTTCATTTCTTATTATACTTAGGTTTAAGCTAGGTTTCCCTTTACTTGTAATCTACACCCCGAGATGTCTTGCTAGATCAGTTTCTTTTTTTGCATAGACCTTGTTTTGGTTCTTGCCTACAATGATAGCTAATTAGTCTTTGCCTCTATACTTCTTTTTGTTTGCATTTAATACAATGAGCTCTGATTTCTTGCTATTAATCTTGATGTCATTTATTGTATAAAACTTATTAGAGATATCAATAATTTTTTGTAGCTCCTCTTTAGACTTAGCAATCCACGTAGTATCATCTACATAAGCTAGAACTGCTTGTCAATGAGATATTTCCTTAGTTAAGTTGTGTATGATATCTGTTGGCTACTCTGTTATTATTTCATAACCTAAGTTCTTTGTTTCTTAAATTACGCAGAGTAATAGATCATAAAAAATATGCCAGACTAGAGGTGAAATTACTTTACCTTGGTCGAGACCATCTTTGGCTTCAAATTTCTTTGTAAGGCCAAAGTTTGTTAAAACCTTAATTTTCCTTCTTTCATAGAGGTTCAGAATAAAACTGGTTGTTTTTTTGGGTAATCTTATTCTTTCTAGTGATTTTTTGAGCATTTCTAGGCCTACTGAATTAAATGCCTTATGCATGTCTTGAAACAGAATTCATAGCTTATTGTTTTTTGCCTCACATCTTCCAGAATGTTGTTCATGATGTGAACTAAACTTGCTGTACTATTGTCTGATAGGCCTGCAAAGTTTGGTCACTCTAGTACGTTATGTTCTACTATAATTCTATCTAGTCTCTAAGTTACTACTCTTACTATAGTCTTGTGAAAAGTTTCGATTAAAACTATTGGACGCACATTAGATAAATTGAAATTCCAGTCTTCTCTTTTAGGGATAGGATACAGTTGACTTAGTTTCTATTTAGCTAGTATTTCTCCTTCTCAAATACACATGTTCACAAGTTGTCTGAAAAGTTTTTGTGCTATAGAACCTGCTTTTTAATTAGTGGATAACTTATATCTGATAGACCTGGTACTGATTTGGCCTTTGTCTTTTTTAGTGCTTCTGCTTATTCTTTTTTGGAGACCTTACACACTAGACTATCATATATTTTTATATCTACTTTCTCTAAAGGTTTGTAAGCTTCTTCCCATCACTTAGGCATATTTGTACTTTGAGTGTTTCTTTTTCTAAATTGCTTTTGAAAGTGATCTCTCACTTCATTCAAGACTTCATTTTTTTGGTTCAGTAGAATTATGTCAGAATCATCTTCTTTTATGACTCTGTCTATGACTATTCATTTAAAAGATCTCTTGAATAAGCTACTAATCATATGCTTGAGCTCTCCTTGTATTGCCTCGCAATGTTGTTCTACTACTTGGTTTATTTCTTCTAATTCTTCTTTTTTTCTTGCTTGTTGCACTTTTGTATACATGATCTTCCATCACGTCTTGAGGTCTTCGAGTCTTCTTTTAGACCATACCCTTTTTGAAAGTTCTTCTATTTCAGTTTCATATTCTTCGTTTAAATACTTTATCTGTAAATTAATGTTAGTTCTATTTGTTTCGATGATTTGTTGACTAATTCTTTCTGTACATTACTAGCATATTTTTCTAATTTTCTTTAAGTCTTTCTTTATGCTATCACTTTTATTTACTTTTTTTTTTTGTCTTGGTTCTCTCAAGTACTACTTTCTTGCCTGGTAGTGTGGCTTTAGCGTACTTAATAATGCTAGCTGATATTATATCCTACAAATCATTTTTGCTTAACACTTCTAGTTTGTTTAAGTTATCTTTCCTTTTTCTGTTACTTAGCTTCTCTTCGAGTGTGTTATCTAGCTTTGTTTTGTAATCTTCCTAGTTCTCTTCTATAGCTTTTTCTAAACTAAACACATATTTTTTGCCTTTTAGCCTTTTATCACAAGCTGCAGTTCTAGATTTTTTCATAATTCCTGTTGCTATATTTGCCTTTACTATCGCGTAGTCACTATTTGTGATTGCATCTGACTCAATTATCTGGCAACTTATTAAGCCTTGTGCTAGATCTTTTGAGATCCAGATGTAGTCGATTCTAGATTTCACCTGATCATTTGATCTAGTGAACTTCTTCTCATATGGGTGTAATTTTCTGAAAGTATCTATCATATCTAAGTTGCTTAGCTAGTTCAAAAAAGGGAGCTTCTGGGTTCGTTTTGAGTCTTCTCTGTTTTGGTCAAGATCCTTGTATCTTATATCATTCAAATCCCCTATTACTATAATCTTTATAGCTTTTCTTCAGCAATCATAGATTCTTTTTATAACTTGCTGCTGTATATTCTTTCTAGTCTTTTGATCATTATAAGGAATATATACTACTATTATCTGTATTTTTTGCTTTTTGAATATGAAAAGAGCTTCTATACAATAAGCATTGTTTTGTTTTATCTGACCTAGATGCTTTTCTCATTTCTTATTTATAATTAATCCTACTCCAGACTCTTTTTTCTTGTTTTCATCTGCATCTGTTCAAATTCCTAAATAATCTTCGTGTCTACTCATGCTAAACTTGTTTTGCCTTTCTGTTGTATTAGTTTCATTAATTCTGATCATATCTATTTTCTCTTGTTTTGCTCATTCTAGAAGTATTTCTAATTTAACTGAGTTGTCTTTGATTCTATTAATATTATGTGTAGCTAGGTTTAATGTCTAATAGTCCTCCACTATAATACTTTTACTCTCTCCTGCTTTGTTTCTTTTTTCCATTCTTCTTTCTATTTCTAGTAGATTTAATAATGTATAAACAGTTTTTGATAAAAAAATAATCAGGTTATATATTTTTATGAATGAACAGATTGGTTAAAACAAAAATTTATAACAATACTAGTTATATTAAAACAATATTATTTTGAATTTAATAGTTTAGACAAAAACAAGAAAAAAGGGTCTGGAGTAGGAATAATTATGAATAAGAAATGAGCAAAGCATCTAGGCTAGATAAAACGAAATAATGCATATTGTATAGAAGCCCTTTTCATATTTAAAAAGCAAAAAATACAGGTAATAGTAGTATATATTCTTCATAATGATTAGAAGACTAGAAAGAATATACAGTAGCAAGTTATAAAAAGAATCTATAATTGCCAAATAAAAGCCATAAAGATTATAGTAATAGGTGATTTGAATGATATAAGATGCAAAGATCTTGACCAAAACCGAGAGGACTCAAAACGAACCCAGAAGCTTCTTCTTTTGAATTGGCTAAGCAACTTAGATATGGTAAACGCTTTTAGAAAACTATACCTATATAAAAAGAAGTTCACTAGATCAAATGATCAGGTAAAATCTAGAATCGACTATATCTGGATTTTAAAAGATCTAGCACAGGGCTTAATAAGTTGCCAGATAATTGAGTCAGATGTAATCACAAATAGTGACTACATGATAGTAAAGCCAAACATAGCAACAGGAATTATGAAAAAATCTAGAACTACAGCTTGTGATAAAAGGCTAAAGGGCAAAAAATAGATGTTTAGTTTAGAAAAAGCTGTAGAAGAGAACTGGGAAGATTACAAAACAAAACTAGACAACATGCTCGAAGAAAAACTAAGTAACAGGAAAAGGAAAGATAACCTAAACAGACAAGAAGTGATAAACAAAGATGATTTGTGGGATATAATATTAGCTAGCATCATTAAGTGTACTAAAGCTATACTACCAGGCAAGAAAGTGTCACTCGAAAGAACCAAGACAAAAAAAAAAAGTAAATAAAAGTGACAGCATAAAGAAAGACTTAAAGAAAATTGAGAAAATATGCTAGCAATGCGCAGAAGGAATTGGTCAACAAATCATTAAAACAAACAGAACTAATATTAATTTACAGATAAAGTACTTAAACGAAGAATATGAAACTAAAATAGAAGAACTCTCAGAAAAGGTATGATCTAAAAGAAGGCTCGAAGACCTCAAGACGTAGTGGAAGATAATGTATACAAAAGTGCAACAAGCAAGGAAAAAAGAAGAATTAGAGAGATAAACCAAGCAGTAGAATAATATTGCGAGGCAATACAAGAAGAGCTCAAGCATATGATTAGTAGCTTACTCAAGAGATCTTCTAGATGAGTAGTCATAGACAGAGTCATAAAAGAAGATAGTTCTGACATAATCCTATGAACCAAAAAAATAAAGTCTTGAATGAAGTGAGAGATCACTTTCAAAAGCAATTTAGAAAAAGAAACACCCAAAGTACAAATATGTCTAAGTGATGGGAAAAAGCCTACAAACCTTTGAAGAAAGTAGATACAAAAATATATGACAGTCTAGTGTGTGAGGTCTCTGAAAAAGAATGAGCAGAAGCACTGAAAAAGACAAAGGCCAAATCAGCACCAGGTCCATCAGGTACAAGTTATCTACTAATTAAAAAAGCAGATTCTACAGCACAAAAACTCTTCAGACACCTTGTGAACATATACATTTGAGAAGAAGAAATACTAGCTAAATGGAAATTAAGTTAACTGTATCCTATTCCTAAAGGAGAAGACTGGAATTTCAATTTATCTAACGTGTGCCTAATAGTCTTAATTGAAACCTTCAACAAGACTGTAGTAAGAGTAGTAACTCAGAGACTAGACAGAATTATAGTAGAACATAACGTACTAGAAGGACTAAACTTCGCAGGCCTATCAAGCAATAGTACAGTGAATCCAGTTCACATCATTAACAATATTCTGGAAGATACAAGGCAAAAAAACAATGAGCTATAAATTCTGTTTCAAGATATGCATAAGGTATTTGATTCAGTAGGCCTAGAAATGCTCAAAAAATTACTAGAAAGAATAAGATTACCCAAAAAAACAACCAATTTCATTCTGAGCTTCTATGAAAGAAGGAAAATTAAGATTATAACAAACTTTGGCCTCACAGAGGAATTTGAAGCCAAAGATGGTCTCAACTAAGGCAAAGTAATCTCACCTCTGGCCTGGTGTATTTTTTATGATCTACTACTCTGCGTAATTCAAAAAACAAAGAACTTAGGTTATGAAATGATAACAGAATGACCAACAGATATTATACATAATTTAACTAAGGAAATATCTCATCAGCAAGTAGTTTTAGCTTACGCAGATAATACTACATGGATCGCTAAATCTAAAAAGGAGCTACAAAGGATTATTGATATCTCTAACAAGTTTTATACAATAAATAACATCAAGATTAATAGCAAGAAATCTGAGCTCATTGTATTAAATGCTAACAAAAAGAAGTATGGAAGCAAAGACCAATTAGCTATAATCGTAAGCAAGAACCAAAACAAGGTCTATGTGAAAAAAGAAACTGACTTAGCAAGATATCTTGGGATGTGGATTGTAAGCAAAGAGAAACCTAGCTTAAACCTAAGTATAATAAGAAATGAAGTTAGCAAAATGTGCAAAGCAATTAAATAGAAGAAAGCATCTGCAAGTTAGCTGATATATCTGAACAATAGTATGCTTCTACCAAGTATCAAGTACAGATTGCAAACAACATTTCTTAGCAAGGCTATCTGCAACAATCTGCAAAGACTGATCTGGATCTTAATTAAAAACAAATTAGAGTTAGCAAGATCCACAGCAAACTTTATTTGTAGTCATATTGGCTTTATGGGTCTAAGATCAATATAGCAAAACCAACTTGCATACCACCTAACAGAACTAACTATATGTATAAACCAGCAGGAAGTATTGGGAAAAACTACTAGACTGAGAATTAAAGAAAGGCAACTACAAAGAAAATATCTAAGTAGTCCAATAAGTAAGACTTGTAAGCCAAACAGAACTGCACCTAAACACAATTTAGCTCTAAAAGTACTTTAGGAAGCAGCTAAGCTAGATATTGAGATAGAGGAATTATTCAAAGATTCAAGCTCACTAAATATGAAAGGATTTGAAATTATAAATTTGCTGAGCAACAAAGAGGCACAAGCCTTCATTCATTCAGACAAAATGAATCTTTTTGTTCTCAAACAGCTAATAGACTGCTTAGGAGGCCTGTTATTAACCTGGTGACAATTAAAATATATAAGAAGCATCAAAAAGAAAGGATGTACACTGACTTGGTTTACAAAAATAGAAGAAAAAGTTCTGAAAAACAAAGATTCAAGAGAAGTACATAATATATATAGAGTTGAAGGGATTAATAGAAGTGCAAGCAAATTATGACCAAAGAAAATATCAGAAGACAGAAGAAAGAAGGAATGGTTCTTATTCAAGAAAGAAAAAAACTACACTTAGGCAAAATGATAAGGAAAACTAAGAAGAGAGCAATAGCAACTCATTGGAAAGAAGATAAGGATAGTATGAGAAGCTAGACCTTTATTAAGTATGATAGGTGCAATCTAGGAAGTTTTAATAATGGTGATTATATAATCAGTATTAACTACGAAGAATAGTACCAGGTAGTAAATATACAAAGAAAAGAAGAAAGAAATCTACTATTAGAAGTACCTTTAACTGTATATACAGAAACTAAAGAGATAGTGGAAGATAGTAGCTTTAGACAAGAGCTAAGTGTAGAAATTATAGCAAACAGTCTTGAATCTGTAATTATTCAAAACTCAATAAGAGAAGAGCATCTAAAAGAAGATCTACTAGAAGCATATGAAGGATTAAAAGAGAGGAAAGTGATTGAGTATTATACAGATAGAGCATTAGAAAGTGATAGCAAAAGAAAAAACGCAGAGAAAATATGTATAGGATGAGTAGTTAGAGAAAAAAATATAGTAGATAGAAATATTAGTTTTAGTAGTAGTCTAGAAAATTAGCTCTCTTCAACACGTGCTGAGCTAGGAGCGATCTAGTCAGCCTTCTTATAGCACCATGTAAAACTGAAGCATATATTTATACAGATAGCAAAGCCACAATAGAAGCCTTAGAAAGAGTTAATGCAAACAATAATACACGAAGCTGGTTTAAGCTAAAAAACAGAAGTATAATAAGCTATATTCAAAGATATTACAAAGTGAAAGACTTAAACCTAATACTGTATAAAGTCAAAGGTCATAGTGAAAACAAATGGAATGACCAAGCAGACAGGTTAGCTAAAGAAGGAATGAGAAAACCTATAAATCTCAGCATACTGGAAACAACATCTAGCAACCTAATAGCTATACTCAAATAGAAAAGTCAAGCAATTGAAAAGCCTCTAAGATTCTTCATAAATATTATTATAGCAACAGTATACAAAACAGAATAGGCAAACCTAAGCAAAACAGCAAAAATCGTGGCTTACAACCTAAATTCTAATTCTGATACAGAGCTGAATTAGAAAATTACATGAGATTTGCTCAAAGAAATGCAGAGCAAAAAATTTATTAGCTTGAAAAAGAGCAAATCTCTCATGTTTTATATAAAATGCATTAACAAGATTTTACCTACAAAAGATATTTGCTTTCAAATGAATCCTAAGCTTTACAAAAGTCAAAGATGCATAGTATGTTTCCAAAAAGATGAAACTTTCTACTACCTGGCAGAATGTGAAATGTACCAAAGAATTTAGAGAAAACTCGAAAAAAAAGCTATATAGCTAACAGGCCTAGAAGCTTCGACAAAATTGGATCTAACATTAAATGAAATTTCTCTTGAAGAAGCAATATACAGTACAGAGTCAGAAAAAAAAATGAATAACAGAAGGATGCATCTAAGAGGACTTACAAGTATTAAGCAGCTCACAAACTTAAGTAAAGTAATTCAGTCAAGAAAGAAGGCAAGCAGAATATTAGTCAGCTTTGTAAAACACTTTTAGGAGTGTTTTTTCAAATGTTTGTAGAAATTCTGATGCAAAATTATGATCGAGTAGGAAAAAAAGAACCAAATTTGACTAAGGATAAAAAGAAAAAATGAAGTAAAAAGAAAAATGAGAACAAAGAAAACATCTAACCTAGTAATGCAGAAAAGGAAGGAATAAAAAAGAAAGAAGAGAGATTACAGAAAGAGGTATTAGAAAGGGTTGACACATGGGTGAGAACTAGGAAAAAAGAAGGATGGTTAAAAATTAAAACAAAATAAGGCGGTTTTGATATAGGCTAGTAGCAGCCTCTCATGGACTGGAGGCCTAGAGTATGTACCTGCAGACTAAAGTCTCTGCAAAAGAAATTGTTGCTGCAGCAGATTGTACTTGGGTACCTTAAGACAGCTGAATGAGTCCAGAATAGTTGAAGGAGAGTACTTTATTATACTTTAGATAGTAATTTACTTTGTAGTATATGTAAGCTTTTCCTTAA